>JAUTDX010005536.1:0-28688 GCA_030844895.1 Ambrosia x helenae | reverse complement strand
TAAAGACCGTACCGACCCTAAATGAGATTTTGATAGCCGAGGATCAAGCCACAAAGTGTGATTGTTTTCAAACACAAATGGGTCAATCTCTACATGCGGAATTAAGGTTAGCTTACAAGTGCGCGGGGGTTTTTAACACTTTGCGGTTACAATTATAAGTTCCCTCTACTTTCTATCAAAACACTCACAAGACCAAATAGTAAATGATTAATTAGTTAATTCATCAAACAAATAAATAGTAGATAAAATTGTTAAGAACACAAAACACCACTTTAAAACATAAATAAACTATTTATTTCATACCAAGTTCCATCATCGCCCTAGCGCAAAACCAAGAGAAATCTAACCTAGCATGGTTCGATACAACAATCACATAAGGTTGGTTTTGTGTACAAAACATAGTGAGGGTTGTATGGACATTTCTTTGTGGTTTTGGATGATTTTAGGTTGTTTCTCTCTCAAAGTGTGGTGTTATGGACTGATCCCGTGCTTTTTGATGTGGCACGCCATGCTCGACAGCTGGTACTATTGAAGAGTCCTTTCGCCGCAGAATTTGTTGGTCTTCAGGTAGTGCACGCCAGTGCCAGTGGGTGGGCACGCACGTGCTCTTCAGTACAAGTGCCAGTCTTGATCGTTTGAAGCCTTGGGGAACACGTATCGGGGAGCACAGCCAATGCACTAGGGTGTGCATGCCCGTGCAGGCCGGTAAAATTGACTTTTTGCCTGCTATTGACTTATTGACCTAGGTCAGGTGCACGGCCATAGGCACGACCATGCTGCATCTGACACAGCTTCTAAGTCTTCAATTCCTTGCCTTTATGCCGTTTTTCACTTCATTTCACTTCTCGACCTCAAATCCTGCAATTATCAACAAAGAAAGATAAATTCCTGATAAAACTAAGATAAAAGCATGATTTTGGGTGTACAACGGGTGAAAATATGTGTATAAAACTTGTGTAAATCTCGGCACATCAATCTTTGATACTTACGATAGTTATATTGGAAACTTGTCATTTGTTGTGGCCGTTGACTTGGATCTTGTATGTCACGCGCCTCGTGGTAAAACCCCCGCAAGTGTGAATTTGAGGGTGTAACAATAAAACCCTATAGGTGGAAATTTTAGGGTGTGACACATTAATTTCTAAAAATCTCTGAACTTTTAGGATTCTTAAAAGGCACTCTCAAATGTAATGTAATATAGTACTAGCGGGAATGCCCGCTCATCACAACGGGCGTCGCTACTAATATTGGATTCACTTATGATGTCTATCACTAACCACAACCTATTCCGGGTTTCTACAAAAGAAATTTAAAATCTCATGAGCATATGGATGCAACTAAACTGCAAGTTCCTAAAAACATCACAAGCTCAAACTGCTAGACATGGTGTGATGATATACTAATAAATAAACAAACATATTATTGGTTGCGTGACAAATAACTAACATATTATGTAGTCATGATCTCATACGAACATGGCAAGTAGATAAATACTCATACAACTTACATTGTCTTTGCTTTCAGAATTGCATGTGCCCTGGTATATCAAAATGTGCAAACTTAATTTATACAATCATTTTGTTCATTGTAATGTAACAGTTAAGGCAATATCTATTGTGTGAGATTATCCAAGAGTTACTATTTGTAAGTCCCAAATCAAACACGATATCAAGGAGATATTAAGATTGGCGGAATCAATCTTAATAGTGAATCAAGAAACAAGATGAATAAAGATAAACAAACTCAATTACATACGATTACTATAATCGCTGCTATAAAGACAGCCAAAATATAATTATGAACCACTTACCTCAACATGATAACCAAAACAAGCTTAAATAGTGGGGATAGTTAGGTTCTCGGTTGGGCCAACATGGCCTAGTCCCCCGAGAACTCTCCTCGGGCCATTAATTACCCATCTGAGAACTACCATGTTCTCGGATATAACCCAAACAAACCAAGAATGCATATTTATAGCTTAAACCTATTAATCCATACCTTACAATCTCCACTAGGTTTTGCTATGTCTTCCATTAATGCTTCCTCATCTCATAGTACTTTCCAATTGAAGGTCCAAATAGTTGTGTCTCCTCCACGCGACTTCTACGTCCAACCCACATCTTCATCCCAATGATGTTAGCCACTACTCTGTTATATGACTTTGCACACAACTCTTACTCTTCATCACACTGAATTTGATTGTTTGCTAACACATAAATGTCATTTTCAGCAAAACTCATAAGATCTCTTGTATCATCAATCTTGTACTTTTATATTCTCACACTTGATAATTGTTTCACCTATAACAAGATCATATACCCAGAATTTAAAGTTTTCCAATATTGTACTGTCTGGAAGATCTCTAGCAAAAGGAATTGTTTTCGTCTTCTTAGTTAGAGGCCACATAACTGTCTTTATTTTTTCTCTATTTTTATGATCAAATACTTGAGAATATGTTCTAACCTATGAATCAACAGTCTTCATGTCCGTGAAGTTAACCATGATTGATCATGAATATACTTAAACATGGCTCATCCTTTCATGGTGAATGAAGTTACTTGATTAAACAAAAGAGCATTGCTTTAGTTCTCTGGGATCCACCTTGGTCAATGATTCAAAGCTTCCAAGCTTTGTAGTGCTCCACTTCCCATCCTTTCTCTTAAACCATAGAGCCTTCTCTTTGTTATACATCCAACAATGAAAACATGATCTATTTCCCATACTTCTCAAATCTATTTCTTTCCAGATTCAACCACACACCTATTTGGTTAATATAGATCAAAACAAGCTTATTTACCACAATTGGTCAAAACGATCTGTTTATGTGGCTTTGGTCATTTTTCTTGCTTTTATTTGGATGAATTTCTCCATCCATATATTTTCTAAGAACTTCTTTATTTTTAACAAAAATACTTACTTTCTCTAGGCTACCCTCATCTTCACTTCCCATGTCCTTTTCAAAATCAAATTTTATATCATTATCTTCTGAAGGTTTAGAACCTTTACCACTACCTCCTTGATCAACATTTTATCATGTTTATCATTAAAACCATCACAAAAACACTACTCTAACTTTTGCTTCATATCCGAAACAATAGCAGTTTACCAACATTTTATTCCAATGCCTTCATATTCTGATCCTTTTCTTTTACCGACTCTTCCAAATTTATAATACAAATATCTTTAATCATCTGATCTAGTTCAAGAACAATTGTTCTCTTTTTAAGATCCACCACATCAACAACTTCAAAATCTTCATCATCGTTATCATCTATTTGATAAGATTTCCCTCTTGAATCCAAGATTGTTTTTGAACAGTTCTGATACGCATCATAGTTTGCTACAACACTACTTGAACTCCTAGGCTTGTGTGCACAAATGAAGAAAACTGAATATCAGGATATGAAGTAGTATTTTCTACCTAAGGCTCATTTGAGGCAACATGTTGTTCAGCAATAGCATACGATGAAGAGGAGATTTAGTGTCTGGTGGTGGTGTATCAAATGAGGGTTCAGTTGATGTATTTGTTATACATAGAGCCTTCTCTTCGTTATACATCCAACAATGAAAACATGATCTATTTCCATAATTTTCAAATCTATTTGTTTCATATTCAACCACAAGCCTGTTCGTTAATCTAGGTCAAAAGAAGCTTATTTACCAAAATTGGTCAAAACGATCTATTTATGTGGCTTTGTCTTATTTTCTTACTTTTATTTGGATGAATTTCTCCATCCATATATTTTCTAAGACCTTCTTTATTTTTAACATAATTATTTACTTTCTCTGGGCTACCCTCATCATCACTTCCCATGTCCTATTCAAAATCAAATTCTATATCATCATCTACCGAAGGTTTAGAACCTGTACCACTACCTCCTTGATCAACATTTTATCATGTTTATCATCAAAAACATCCCCAAAACACTACTATAACTTTTGCTTCATATCCATAACAATAGCAGTTTACCAACATTTTATTCCAATGCCTTCATATTCTGATCCTTTTCTTTTACTGACTCTTCCAAATTATAATACGAATATCTTTAATCATCTGATCTAGTTTAAGAACAATTGTTCTCTTTTTAAGATCCACCACATCAACATCTTTAAAATCTTCATCATCGTTATCATCTATTTGATAAGATTTCCCTCTTGAATCCAAGAATTGTTTTTGCAGGTTCTGATACTCAACATAGTTTGCTACAACACTACTTGAACTCCTAGGCCTTGTGTGCACAAATGAAGAAAACTGAATATCAGGAGATGAATTAGTATTTTGTACCTAAGGCTCATTTGAGGCAACATGTTGTTCAGCAATAGCATACGATGAAGAAGAGAGTCGGTGTCTGGTGGTGGTGTATCAAATGAGGGTTCAGTTGATGTATTTGTTATACATAGAGCCTTCTCTTCGTTATTACATCCAACAATGAAAACATGATCTTTTTCCAAACTTTTCAAATCTATTAGTTTCAGATTCAACCACAAGCTTGTTCGGTTAATACAGATCATAAGAAGCTTATTTACCACAATTGGTCAAAACGATCTGTTTATGTGGCTTTGTCCTTTTTTCTTGCTTTTATTTGGATGAATTTCTACATCCATATATTTTCTAAGACCTTCTTTATTTTTACATAATTATTTACTTTCTCTGGGCTACCCTCATCTTCACTTCCCATGTCCTTTTCAAAATCAAATTCTATATCATCATCTTCTGAAGGTTTAGAACCTGTACCACTACCACCTTGATCTATATTTTATCATGTTTATCATCAAAAACATCACCAAAACACTACTCTAACTTTTGCTTCATATCCGTAACAATAGCAGTTTACCAACATTTTATTCCAATGCCTTCATATTCTGATCCTTTTCTTTTACCGACTCTTCCAAATTTATAATGCGAATATCTTTAATCATCTGATCTAGTTCAAGAACAACTTTTCTCTTTTTAAGATCCACCACATCAACATCTTCAAAATCTTCATCATCGTTATCATCTATTTGATAAGATTTCCCTCTTGAATCCAAGAATTGTTTTTGCAAGTTCTAATATGCATCATAGTTCGCTACAACACAACTTGAACTCCTAGGCCTTGTGTGCACAAATGAAGAAAACTGAATATCAGGAGATGAAGTAGTATTTTCTACCTAAGGCTCATTTGAGGCAACATGTTGTTCAGCAATAGCATACGATGAAGAAGAGATTTAGTGTCTGGTGGTGGTGTATCAACTGAGGGTTCAGTTGATGTATTTTTTATACATAGAGCCTTCTCTTCCTTATACATCCAACAATGATAACATGATCTATTTCCAAACTTTTCAAATCGATTTGTTTCAGATTCAACCACAAGCCTGTTCGGTTAATCTAGATCAAAAGATGCTTATTTACCACAATTGGTCAAAACGATCTGTTTATGTGGCTTTGTCTTTTTTCTTACTTTTATATGGTTAAATTTCTCCATCCATATACTTTCTAAGAACTTCTTTATTTTTAACATAATTACTTACTTTCTCTGGGCTACCCTCATCTTCACTTCCCATGTCCTTTTCAAAATCAAATTCTATATCGTCATCTTCTAAAGGTTTAGAACCTCTACCACTACCTCCTTGATCAACATTTTATCATGTTTATCATCAAAAACATCACCAAAACACTACTCTAACTTTTGCTTCATATCCGTAACAATAGCAGTTTACCAACATTTTATTCCAATGCCTTCATATTCTGGTCCTTTTCTTTTACCGACTCTTCCAAATTTGTAATACGAATATCTTTAATCATCTGATCTAGTTCAAGAACAACTGTTCTCTTTTTCAGATCCACCACATCAACATCTTCAAAATCTTCATCATCGTTATCATCGATTTGATAAGATTTCCCTCTTGAATCCAAGAATTGTTTTTGCAATTTCTAATACGCATCATAGTTTGCTACAACACTACTTGAACTCCTAGGCCTTGTGTGCACAAATGAAGAAAACTGAATATCAGGAGATAAAGTAGTATTTTCTACCTAAGGCTCATTTGAGGCAACATGTTGTTCAGCAATAGCATACGATGAAGAAGAGATTCTGTGTCTGATGGTGGTGTATCAAATGAGGGTTCAGTTGATGTATTTGTTATACATAGAGCCTTCTCTTCCTTATACATCCAACAATGAAAACATGATCTGTTTCCATACTTTTCAAATCTATTTGTTTCAGATTCAACCACAAGCCTGTTCGGTTAATCTAGATCAAAGAATCTTATTTACCACAATTGGTCAAAACGATCTGTTTATGTGGCTTTTTCTTTTTTCTTACTTTTATTTGGATAAATTTATCCATCCATATACTTTCTAAGACCTTCTTTATTTTTAACATAATTATTTACTTTCTCTGGGCTACCCTCATCTTCACTTCCCATGTCCTTTTCAAAATTAAATTCTATATCGTCATCTTTTGAAGGTTTAGAACCTCTACCACTACCTCCTTGATCAATATTTTATCATGTTTATCATCAAAAACATCACCAAAACACTACTCTTCCAAATTTATAATACGAATATCTTTAATCATCTGATCTAGTTCAAGAACAACTGTTCTCGTTTTAAGATCCACCACATCAACATCTTCAAAATCATCATCATTGTTATCATCTATTTGATAAAATTTCCCTCTTGAATCCAATAATTGTTTTTGCGAGTTCTGACACGCAACATAGTTTGCTACAACACTACTTGAACTCCTAGGCCTTGTGTGCACAAATGAAGAAAACTGAATATCAGGAGATGAAGTAGTATTTTCTACCTAAGGCTCATTTGAGGCAACATGTTGTTCAGCAATAGCATACGATGAAGAAGAGACTTAGTGTCTGGTGGTGGTGTATCAACTGAGGGTTCAGTTGATGTATTTTTTATACATAGAGCCTTCTCTTCCTTATACATCCAACAATGAAAACATGATCTATTTCCAAACTTTTCAAATCGATTTGTTTCAGATTCAACCACAAACCTGTTCGGTTAATCTAGATCAAAAGATGCTTATTTACCACAATTGGTCAAAACGATCTGTTTATGTGGCTTTGTCTTTTTTCTTACTTTTATATGGATAAATTTCTCCATCCATATACTTTCTAAGAACTTCTTTATTTTTAACATAATTACTTACTTTCTCTGGGCTACCCTCATCTTCACTTCCCATGTCCTTTTCAAAATCAAATTCTATATCGTCATCTTCTAAAGGTTTAGAACCTCTACCACTACCTCCTTGATCAACATTTTATCATGTTTATCATCAAAAACATCACCAAAACACTACTCTAACTTTTGCTTCATATCCGTAACAATAGCAGTTTACCAACATTTTATTCCAATGCCTTCATATTCTGATCCTTTTCTTTTACCGACTCTTCCAAATTTGTAATACGAATATCTTTAATCATCTGATCTAGTTCAAGAACAACTGTTCTCTTTTTCAGATCCACCACATCAACATCTTCAAAATCTTCATCATCGTTATCATCGATTTGATAAGATTTCCCTCTTGAATCCAAGAATTGTTTTTGCAATTTCTGATACGCATCATAGTTTGCTACAACACTACTTGAACTCCTAGGCCTTGTGTGCACAAATGAAGAAAACTGAATATCAGGAGATAAAGTAGTATTTTCTACCTAAGGCTCATTTGAGGCAACATGTTGTTCAGCAATAGCATACGATGAAGAAGAGATTCAGTGTCTGATGGTGGTGTATCAAATGAGGGTTCAGTTGATGTATTTGTTATACATAGAGCCTTCTCTTCCTTATACATCCAACAATGAAAACATGATCTGTTTCCATACTTTTCAAATCTATTTGTTTCAGATTCAACCACAAGCCTGTTCGGTTAATCTAGATCAAAAGAATCTTATTTACCACAATTGGTCAAAACGATCTGTTTATGTGGCTTTATCTTTTTTCTTACTTTTATTTGGATAAATTTATCCATCTATATACTTTCTAAGACCTTCTTTATTTTTAACATAATTATTTACTTTCTCTGGGCTACCCTCATCTTCACTTCCCATGTCCTTTTCAAAATTAAATTCTATATCGTCATCTTTTGAAGGTTTAGAACCTCTACCACTACCTCCTTGATCAATATTTTATCATGTTTATCATCAAAAACATCACCAAAACACTACTCTTCCAAATTTATAATACGAATATCTTTAATCATCTGATCTAGTTCAAGAACAACTGTTCTCGTTTTAAGATCCACCACATCAACATCTTCAAAATCATCATCATTGTTATCATCTATTTGATAAAATTTCCCTCTTGAATCCAATAATTGTTTTTGCGAGTTCTGACACGCAACATAGTTTGCTACAACACTACTTGAACTCCTAGGCCTTGTGTGCACAAATGAAGAAAACTGAATATCAGGAGATGAAGCAGTATTTTCTATAAATTAGGACTAGATAATGACTTTTCCAATCTTTGTTGTCATATAATATTGATGATACGATATCAAAGAGAAAATAAAAGCAAGACATAGAAACTTCATCCATGTTGTGGCATCAATGTTTAGGGCATATTTTGAGAGAACGTTTAAATCGACTAATAAAGGATGAAGTTTTGTCACCTCTCAAATTTCAATGACTTGGAACATTTGTCAAATGACTTAAAGGTAAATGACATTAGCTAATAAGAAGGGTGCCACTAGGAGCTCTAATATATGAGAACTCATTCACACTGACATTAGTGCTCCTTACCTCATCACTAGAATCAATGGATATAATTCATTTATCACTTTTATTGATGATTATTCCTGTTATACATACTTGTATCTAATCAAGGAAAAGTCTCAATGACTTTCAAGCTTCAAAGAATATAAAGTTGTTTCTAAGAATAACTCATTGAGCAAATAAAAGTTGTGAGATCAGACAAAGGATGTGAATATTATGGCAGACATACTGATATGGGTTAGGCTCCTAGTCCATTTTATGAGTTTTGTAAGGCCCAGAGGATTGTGAATCAGTACACCATGCCCGGTACTCCCCCAAAAAAGCGTGTAGCCCAGAGAAGAAATAGGTAGCTAATGGACATGGTACACAGTATGTTAGTAAACATAGGTTTACCTCTATTCCTCTAGACCAAGGCCTTAAAAGCAGTTTTTCATATACTAAATAGAGTTCCTTAAAATTCTGTCCCGAAAACTCCTTATATACTTTGGACAGAAGGAAATCAAGTCTAAAATATATGTAACTATGGCGTTGAATTGCCAAAGCTAAACTTTTTAATCCTTTTCTAAGGAAACTTGACCATAAAACAATTAGTTGTCTCTTTATAGGTTACCCCGAGAACTCAAAGTTTTATTGTTTCTATTGCCTTTCCCGCATTACTTATATTTAGAAATCGAATGTGTCGCGTTCCTGGAGGTTTTTAATGTCAGTGAGAGGAATCAAGATCGTTATGAAGATCTCCAAAGAGTAAAAGAGGCGGGGGGAGACTAGTCATTTACACTAACTCCGATTACTCCTCTTGTACCCAACACTGCACAACCTCGATCACACTCAGAACTCACAGTTGCTCCAAATGTACCTGAGAATGAAGGAACCTCAAATTCCCTGTAACAAAACGATGTTGAACCCGAAAATCAACTCAGAAGGTCATCTAGGTCCAAAGGCCTATTAACTTCGATGATTATGAAACCTACCTGACTGAAGCTAACTTGAAAGCCGGAAAGCTAGTTGATCCTACCTCTTACCATGAAGCCATTAACATTAATTAGTCTTCTGGATTTAATAAAGATAGGATTGATAAGCTTGGGTCCATGAAGAAAAATGAGGTTAGGGATTTGGTTGAATTGCCCAAAGGTGTCAAACCTGTATGATGTAAATGGGTTTTCATAACCAAACTGGATCCGAATAGGAACATTGAACGCTATATAAAGCAAGAATTGTTGCAAAAGGCTACACTAAAAAGAGGGAATCGAGTATCAAGAAACCTTTTCACTTGTTTCTCAACAAGATTGCATAGGGATCATCATGACATTAGCAACTCATTTCGATTTAGAGTTACATCTGATGGATGTCAAAATCACTTTCCTAAATGGCGACCTGAATGAAGACATGTTCATGAAACAACATGATGTCTTTAAACCTGAAGGTCAAGAACACTTAGTCTATAAGCTAAGTAAATCGATATACGGGTTGAAACATGCATCACAAACAATGGTACCTAAAGTTTGATGATATCATCAAGAAACAGGGTTTCTTTAAGAATCAAATGGATCAACGCACCTACCTCATGATGAGTTGGAGAAACTTTACTATTCTTGTACTTTAGGTTAATGGAATTCTTTTGGCAAGTAATAGTTTAGATATGCTGCATGATTCTAAGGGCTTACTCTCGGAGAGGCTTCTTATGTTATAGGCATCGAAACGAACTATGATGGACACAAAGGGATCTTAGTTCTATCCCAAAGGACATGCATTGAGCGTGTACTTAACCGTTATAACATGCAGAATTGTTCTCCTTCTATAGCTTCAATAGTTAAAGGAGATGTTTTTGGTTCATTTCAATGTCTGAAACAGAGGCTGAAAAGTAACAAATGAGAATGATACCTTATGCATCAGCAGTCGAGAGCCTTATGTATGCTTAAGTCTGTACTCCACCAGATATCGCTTATATTGTTTGAATGCTAGGTCGTTATCAAACTAATCCTAGCCTAGATCACTGGAAAGCAGCAAAGAGAGTGCTTCGATATCTAAAAGGGAGAAAAGACTACAAGTAGAACTATATAAGAAGTGACAATTTGGAAGTTGTTGGTTATTCCGATTCTGATTGTGCCAAGTGCAAAGATAACAAGAAATTCACTTGGGGTATATCTTTATGTTAGCCGGTGGACCTATCTCATGGAAGAGTCATAAACAACAGTTGACCACAACATCCACATGATTGAGGGCAGAATACATTGTTGTATATAACGCTACCTGTCATGGAATGTTTCTTAGAAACCCTATTACTGGACTCAAAGTTGTTAACTCCAATCTAGACCATTGAAGTTGTAGTGTGATAATTCAGCTACCATTAGTTTCTCGAATAGTAACAGTTCGACTAGTGCTAGATTTTATCTCGATACAAAGTATCTGTTCATACGTGAATAAGTTAAGGAAAATAACCTTTGTATTGAGTATATACGTACTAAGAATATGCTTGCGGATCCGATGACTAAAGGTCTTCCACCTAAAGTATTTATAGAACTTGTTTCGAAGATGGGCTTTTCTAAAGACCTTATTTAAGACCATATTATAATAACTTACGTTTATTATTAATAAAATTTCTTCACTTATTTGATTTTGTTTGTCTCTAAATATATGTCATGCTAGCCTTAATGCATATAGACAATAACTATACAAATCAATTGTTAAGGGCTTAATTCTCATGATCCTTATGTTAAGTTTTAAATTTGACCTATAGTATAATTAATGGGGGTCCTGAGTTGAATAAATGACTTAATGGCTGTATTTTTCTGCTACATTTTTTGGTTAGAAATAAAATGAGTGTTAACTCCTGTTCAGGCTTATCTAATGATGATAATAAATAATTACTCGATCAAGTGGGAGAATGTAAGAATATATTTATATATTCTATTATGTAGCCCTTATAATCATATATCTGATAACTGATCATTGGCTTTAATACTCTTATTAGTGGTCTTTATATGATGGAGTACGTAATTACCTTTAATGAACCATAAAATAGGGTTTCCCTTGGTTGTATATATATAGATCATTATGCGAGATTAGAGGCTAGTAAAACACCATTACTCTCAAGCTATGACCGTCCTCCTCTCCTCTGTGTAATCGAGATCTTTGATCTCTTTAAGCCATCCTAATTGTACACCCTAAACGGCTACCTGATCACCATAATTATCATGACATCGTCTTTCCTCTCTATCTTTACTGAACTAACAGATACATCTGATTTATTAGCATATTTCTATATTATAATTATGGAATTGATCATCAATATATAATAAATAGAAAGCATTTGAATTACGAGAAATAAATATCTCCTATTGATGAAATTTAAGTAGTTTTTCAAATAATTAAAAGAATCTCACAGTTGACATTTTTAGATTTTTTTTTTCATAGGTGTGTAGTGTCAGTTTTAGTCACACACGCATAGAACACGGTCATTGTTAAAAAAATAATGATAATTAAAATGTGGGTCAAATGTAGGGTTGAGATTGTTATGCACATCGTTGTAGTTATTACAGCTAAAATATGAAAAGAAAAAAATTAAGTTTTGACTAAAAAAGGTTTCCACTAATTTATGTTTTAGCTGTTTGAGAAAAGAATCGTAGCAATTGGTAACATATATACACTACTAGAAAACTGAGCAATTGCGACCGCATTTCCGGTCGCAAAATGGTTGCAATTGCCCTTTTGCAACCGTTTTACGACTGGAAATGTAGTCGGAAAAACACTCGACGCAAATGCCCTGTTGCGACTAAGTTGCGACCGCTTCCACTTTTTGCGACTCGGATTTCGCGACTGTTAGAATGATCGCAAATATTGCGACCGCTCCACTTTGTTTTGAGACGATCTTGTTGCGACGTTTTTGCGACCAAATAATTGCGACTGTTTTGTGACCGCTTGCATTTTACAAAATTGCGACCGTCTTTGCGGTCGCAAAATTTATTTTGTATTATTTTTTTATTATTTTTTAGCTATACGCTATTTTGACCTGCTTATGTCATATTTTTTAAATTTAAGCATTTATCAAATTTTCACAATTATATAAAACATTCAACTTAAAATATCCAATACCCGAGTTATCATAACAAGATACATATTCAAAATAAAGTATTTATATCCCAAATCTATGATTAGATTCTTTGAAACCTAACTTTTAAAATTTCTTCAACGTTTGCCATTATTTCGTTCATAGCCTCTTTCTCAGGCTTATCTTTCTCTCTCTCCATCACCAACCCGCAATAATTCCGTTCAGCCTTTCTTTCTCTTCTTTTTCTTTCACTATATCTTGGATGATCGCGTTCAACTTTTCAATCTAATAAACCAATGCAAAGTGTTAAGATCAATTTTATTAAACTCAAATTGAAACAAGCTACCCGAACCCAAACCAATGTAACCCAAATACACTTCTCAAACATATAGTTAACTTGATTGTTTTTCTACAGTTGGTGATTTCGACCCATTTCAAAAATACGTTGTACTATTCAACACTTCCAAGGTGTAACGAAGTATTTTTGTTTCATTTGTGATTATTGATTTTGTGGATCTTTGATTACTGCACTGAAGATAGAAAAATATTAGTTGAAGATTTTGTTGCCATCGTCCATCAACTTCATTTTTTCAATCACATGCCTCACTTATTTTAGTGAAATCAATTATACTGGAATCAAGACCTGACTACTGCAGTACTACTTCCATTTCAAATGGGTCAAAAAAAAAATGGATTTGCTAAAAAAACACTAACTTTTAACACCAAAAGGTTTAACATATTAGTCTTCACAAAAGTTGTCTCATGCCCTACTCTAATCAAAAGACTAAAGGCCCAATCAAACAGTTTACCACTTCCTTGATCAACAAACTAACGCCCTAAACGGCCTAACCAATACAACCAAGAATAAGTTATGGGAGATGCACACCTACATATGAAGTGAAGAAACTTACCAAAGTTTCATGTGCCCTATCATCAACCCACACCGATCTTTGTAAAAATTTCAGCATTCCATTTCTCCTCCCATTGTGATAAAGATTTGGATTGATTCGTAGGCCACCAGAGTGATAGTGCACTTGCTGAAAATAATTGTATAATATTGTACTTTAGATCTTATCACATAATAAAATCACTTCACAGAATAAAGCGAAAAAAGGAATAATAAAACGTACATGTGGATCATAAGGATAGGTTTTAGGGAAGCCCACATCAAAGAAAAAAATACCATCATGATACGGCGTCCCTTCAGCTCCCAATATCACAGCCCTTAAAAGATCCATCCTCGATTCATAAACCCTAACGAATATCATATCTATAACCAAATAACAAATGTTAAATCAACCCAAATGTATAACATAAAACTTGCAAAATCTAGCAAAACAGACCAGGCAAGTCTTTCTCAAGTATCCTCCATTCTTCTTGAATCTTTTTAGCCAGTTTCTAGGTGGCTGCAAAGGTTTTTTAATCACATATTAAAAATTTAAAGATGGATTAAGAGTAGCACTTTACTAAAAAAAAATGAATTAAAACAAGACTTGCCTCGGTCATTGCTGAACTTGACCCTAAATAGTGATGGTCTGAATAATCCTCAACAATATCAAACTTTTTAAAGTTTCTATATCTCCTATGTTCATCATTGTTGCCAGAATCTTGAACCACAATCTCAACTTTCATATGAATAATTTCTCCATGATTAGTTGCATGCTTTAAATGGTCATGCCTATTATATCGGAACAGCTTCCTGCTAAAACGGAGGACCCTTTACGGTGGCGAGTTTTAACCTGTTTTTTTACATATTTGCTAAAAAAAAATTGCCCCCCCCCCACTTGTACCTGCAGACCTGAAACTGCTGATGATTTTGAGCCATTAGCAGGCTTAGCATGAACCTTCAATGCATCCCTTTTTACCCGCAGACCTGAACTAGCTGATGTTTTCGAACTGTTAGCACGCTCAGCATGAACCTTCATTTTGTTTTTCATCTTGATAGAACCCGAAAACTGTGGAACATCAGCTTCTACTCCAGTAGGAAAATCTCTGTTATCAAAACGAGATTGCAAAACTGTATAGTCATCCTCAGATTCAATTTACATAATCTTTGCCGTAACAGGAATCGGAATCAGAAAAACTATCATCTGAATCTAAGTAATCAATATCAAAAACATCATGAGCCATTTTAGGAAAGTGAACTTGTATATATGCATTATATATTCATAATACCCCACAAACAATATACTGTCAAACCAAGATACCTGCCACGACACCTTGACCACGACCCCTGCCACCTCCTAACACAAAACCATGACATCTACTAACATCTGTTGTAGTACGTCCATGATACCTAAAAAAACCATTAATAGTTAGACAAAAGATTACATAAAAATACTCGTTAAAATAACATATAAAACCGTTACATTTATGTATAAAAAAATTACAAATTGACTCTAAGTCGATATGAGTTAGGCTCTTGGATCAAATTGATTATATTTAAGTAACACTTGTAATGTTATGACTCGAGTCTGAGTTGCTATTGGCCTGACTATTAAAAAATTTAGAAAATCCTACATTAATACAATATATATTAACCATTAATGGTATTATTTCTAATCGTAATGTAACAAACTAAACGACGATGATACAAGCCTATCTTATTTCCGGTCCGTTTTCTAGCCTTAATTTCAAATATATCCTATTATTTCTTTTTTTGAAAGAAAAAAAATTATGATTCAAGATTTCATCCAATTACACAGTTGTATTTACACTAACGAATCTGGATAATAATGAATAACATAAGATAAACAATTCAACAATAATCATCCAACAATCCAGATTTTACACTCACAATCCAATAGCGAATCAAAATTATACGATACATAATGATTAACAATCCAGATCTCACAAAATCAGCAGCTAATCAAAACTAACGAATCTGGATAATAATGATTGACACAACGATTAACAAGTTCGAATATGGATATACCTTCAAAAACTCTCACAGATTTTCTAGTAGCGTATGTTACTCCCTTATTTAAGCTTCAATGTTTTTTCCCTCGTTGTACAAATGGCCAGCTTTTATTATTTATCAATTTCTCTCCCTTTGTACGGTTCCTGCCCTGGGAGGTCATATTTTTGAATCCTACTTAGAGTAGGATTATTTTGAAATGAAAGGCTGGACCTTAGGGGGGGCTCGGGGACCGGACCTGAAGGGTGCAGGGCTTCGTTATGGGTGGTGTACCGTTGACCGTTCAAAAAAAAAAAAAACTATTTTCTTGGGTTTCTTTAAATTGTTAACCAGCCATTAATACTAATCGATACATAATTACTTATTAAAACCAAACACATCAATTACGTAATTTTGCAAAACATATATTTGTTTCATAACTAAAATGGTAGTTTTTTTTTTTTTTTTTTTTTTTTTTGCGGTTTTTGTTATAGTGCGTTATTGCTTAAACTCAAACGAAACATAGCATACACTTACATGTTAGTATCGACGACAATATAATCCATTTATCTATTTTATAATAAATTCAATTTATACATTTAAAATTAATGTTATGATATGTGTTCTGAAATTATAAAAACATCAATTTGAAATTAATTCCAAATATTTTAAAATGTTTTTATAAACTAACGTTTTTTATAATCATTCAATATGACATAAAAAACTAACTTATTGACAATTGTATTGTTTTATTAAAAAAACATAACATTATATGTAGAAACATAATTAGTATTATTAAGGGTATGTTTGGCAAAACTAGCTGGTGGCTGGTAGCTGGAAGCTGGAAGCTTTTTAAATATATTTTGGTGTTTGGCAGAGTAGCTGGAGCTTTTAATAAAATGTATAAAATGACCAAAATAGGCATTATTAAAAGCTTGTAACGAAAGTTTTTAGTTTATATTTAAAATAGAATGGGTATTTATGTCATTTACTCATTAAAAACTTGTAGCTAGTAGGAGCTTTTCTTAAACGCTAGTACTAGTAGCTTTTCACTATAGAGCTTTTTCTCTAACCTAAAAGCTTCCAGCTCCTTCAACCAAACAAGGCTTTTTATTGAATATGGGTTTTTTCTTAAAAGCTTGAAGTTTGAAGCTCCTAAAAGCTCGTAAAAGCTCCTTGCCAAACATACCCTAAGTGTTGATGAGTTCAAATTCAAAATTTAAATGCCATAGATTTAAAAAATTTTAATATCCGTTCACCTGTTAAAAAAACGATTTTTTTTAAATCTATAACTTAAAATAATAACACTTTGATTTAATTATTGATAATAGCTTTAATTTTGACATTTCCTAAAAAAATTTAAAAAATTAACTTGAATTTTCAAATTTCGTTTATATATCTTGACGCAAATCACTGCATATATAATGTTGTTTTCTAATCAAAATATCATTTTATACAAATCTTTAGATCACCCAAGTTGATGAAGATACATACATCTCTAGCATAATATTTTAAGCATTTGCCTTTTAAAATTATTCATCTATTTCTTACTTTCCACCTAAGTGATATATCTTCTTAGCCACTTTTGACAGTATACTTTTATTGTATGTTTATAAAACTAGGTTTTAGCCCTGCGCGCGCGTTGCGGCGCGCCAAACCGGTTAAAACACCTTGCCGGCTGCAGCACAATGACAATGCTCACTACTAGAAAATAGGCCTAATGCAACTTTTTAGAAGCAACCTTTTTCAAATGAGTTGCATTTAACTCTATTGCAACTTTGTTGAACATAAAGGTTGCATTAGAAGATCTAATGCAACTTTTTTCATAAAAAGTTGCAAACTTATATAAGATTTGCAACCTTTTTACTTGAAAGTTGCAAATTTTACTAAAAATTGTAACCTTTTTTCTTTAAAGGTTGCGTATTTGATTGAAATTGCAACTTTTGTTATAAAGGTTGCATTGTGATGTCGTGTCACAAGGTAAATTACTTATTTACCCACAAACTTTCAAGACCAAATAGTTTTAGGTTGAACAATTCAATAAAAACGACAAAGAAGACTTGATTTTGTAAATAGCATAGTGACTTTGATGATTAAACATGCCTGGGCCATAAGAAACGTTGGTGCTCTGACCTCATAGGGTCCATAATTTAAAGGGTCCAAAATTGTTAAAGAAAATCCAAATATTTCGTGTATATAGTTATTGTAAACCTTGTAGATGACTCTGTAGTTCAATTGGTTTTCTAGACCGCATCACTCTTTACTTTTTTTTAACTTTCCCTAGTTCATTTCATTTGGGCATCTCTCCTCTCAGGCTCCTAATGATCCTTGATATTCATCGTTAACCCCTTGCAATTTAGTTTAGGCCTAAGTGACGTTTAACAAATTATAAGTAATCGCATATTTGTTGTAAAATATACTGAGGTAACGTTAGACTTTAAAAAAAATGATGTTTATTTTGCAACCTAATTCTCTATATATTAACTTTGAGTGATCATGTAACATTAATATTTTTTATTGTTATATTATATTATTGTTGTAACATTTAATTAGAGTGACCATGGATAGTATTATTTATTTTCTAACTAAAGCATTATATTATTGGAATTATTATAGTAACTTTCTAACCTGTTTTGTTTTCCGCTTATAGCATGTAACATAAGATGTTTTATAAAATTCAGACTATGTAGTTGTGACATGCTTCTTTTTATCTATGTGTAGATCTAAATTTTGCTTAAAACCGATAAAGTATTTTTCCGCTATCGTAACTATAGTTGCAAAAGTCGTCCAAGTTGACCGATTACTCGCCAAGTACTCGCTATAGGGTGGGTCACCGAGTATAGCCGAGTTGGCTGAATATTCCGAGTACTCCCCACATAGGCCGATTCGACCCCGAGTACTCGTCCGACTAGGCCGAGTACTCGCAATTCCCCAGTCGGCCGAGTTGGTAGTACCTAGCGAGTTCTGCAACCATAATCGTAACTTGTAGAGAGTGTCGATGTTGTACCAGTAGTGTGATGAGCCAACTCGATTCCAACCGAACAACACCATCACTGGTATTTAAATTATCAACCGGTATTTTTTTTATGATTTTGATCAATGTAAAACACACATTGATATCTTCCCGAATTGATAAAGACTTTATTTTTGGGGTTTCCCTTTCGGTTGCTATAGGGAGTGTTGTTATTACAAATTAACTGAACACACCCCCCCTAAAAAAAGTCCCATAAAGCTTTGGCGAATGCTCTTTTTGGTAAAATCGCTCAGAGCCTAGGTGAAGTTTTTGGTCTGTCCTTCGCCAGAGGGCAGCTATTGAATGCTTGCAAGGCCCCACGCCCAAGATTTCCTAATTGTTATTCCGATTGAAGGTCTGGGCCAAAGCATGTCCGCTATTGAATACATGGCCATTCTTAAATATCGTTTGATGATCCCCATGTACCACGAGGATGAAATCTGTCCGATTTGTCGTAAGGCCTGCCTGAATGAATATGAGGAACATTGCGGCTCATTGCAAGGAGTTACGCGGGGTTCAAATATCGGCATGTGAAGTTCCTCTCGGACTTCGTAGAATGGAGATCCACCTTGCGTCTAGCAGATCTCCTCGTCTTTAGGTGGGTAGGGGGAAGCATGCTTCTGTTGACCTCACAGGTGTATCTCCTTTAGTTGGGTTGAGGGATAGTGGGTTTGTAACAAGGCAAGCGGTGCGGAAAGCAGAGGCGAAGAAGGTAGAAAAGCATGCTAAAGCCTGCGAGAAGAACCAACGCGTTTCGTACCTCTGGCTTTTGATACCTTTAGCTCATTTGCACCGGAGTACCTGTTTCCTGACCAGGGTCCAGCGAGTTATTCATAGTAGTGTCTCGCTCCGAGTGGGCAAGGTTACGTTTTTAGCAGATTAGAGTTTGTCATTTAAAAAGTGGTGGCGGCGCAGCTTATTGCCCGCCTACCCACTATCTTCATGTAATTTTCTCATTTATGAAATTAAAATTAACAAGCGTAGAAAAAAAATTAGTTCCCTCCAAAATAAAATTTTGTTTTTCGAAATCCCCCCCAAATACGGTTCACCCACCCTCCCATTTTCACCAAAACTGATTCATATTCCCCCTCAAATTCACTCATATTTCCGCCACTTCCCCTAAACCTAAATCAATTTCCCTCCTCAAATCGGTTAGCACCTTAGCAAAACACAAGAGACTAGACGAAGAGCGCAACGCTTCTCATGTTTTACATGACATTCTATTACAACTTCGAAACTTAGAAATTGCCGACTTAAAGTGCCTACTTTTCACCATGACACTGGATTGAAGGTATTAATTCCTAATCGATTTTTAACTGAAATATATACATGCTTGAATTTAATGGCCATTTTTGTATTAACTTGTAATTATGGGGTTGAGTTGAATCAAATTAATTTTCCCACCTTGCATGTAATATATGCCTATCAACTGTTTGATGAAATGCTTATGTTAGACTTCTGTTGTTTTTTATTGCAAACTACTTTTGTGTTTATTTAGGTAGTTAGGTATTGATAGAACTATTATGGTTGCTGTTCAGTAGCATATTTATGCTAATATGCTATTATTTTTGATAAGTTGAGAGATTGAAGTTGACATATGATTAGTTTAGCGTTGTTTTAGTGTCTAATGTTAAAGTAAGCTATAGGCATTTTTCTAACATTTGTTTTTTTTTTTCTGTTTAGGATTAATCAGATTAACTAATAGTTTATTTTCTTGATATAATTTGGTTGTTGAATTTCTTGGGTTCTGTTGTTGTGACTTGTGAGTAAGAAGTTTTTCTTCCTCTCAATTTCTCATTGTTGATTAATTGTTCTATTCTTTGATGTTGATGCTTATATTGTCGAACACCATTTTTAACAGGCTGTTTTTAAAGAAAAAGGTCATTTCGGTTAAGGTCAGAATAGGGTCGTCTTTGATTATTGAAACTTTCATGCTTTGAAGGTATAATGTTGCTGTGAAATGTGCTAAAAAGTAAAATTTTCAGCTTAACTCCATTATGTTATAATATTTAGCAATTTTCATGCTATCAACCGACTTTGGAGTTGTGATAGACTTACCGGTTGCATCATGAATCTCAATTATGTATATGTGCAGGTCAGTTTACTTTCTGACTTTTGTAATGAAACTTTAGAAAGATACCATTAGATGGCAAATGAACATTTTGACCTTTGTCTTGAAACTTATTGAAACTGGTATGCATAGGTCAATTGTCCAACTTTTTCTCTTCTTCTCTTACTCGAGTCCGCATACAATGGTTTGATAAACTGGAATCGTTTTCAGTGGGACTCGGACACCTCACATGCCTTCAACATCTCACCGTTAGCTATTGCCAAAAGATGACATATCTACCAGAAATACCCTTGCCTTCTCTTTTGAGTTTAAAACACAAAAACTAACAATATGAATTAACAACCAGTAGTCATTAATTTACTCAATTATCACTTATATTTTGCAGGGGATCCTGAAGCGTCTTCTGGATTCTTCATCAATATGTTTTCGCAACTGGGGTATTAATGGTATGTTTTCATCACTCGAGTTTAAAGCATTATTCCCATTTAAAATTTCATGATTTATATCTCTATTGATAAAAAATTGTTAACTGCATCATCTTCTGATTTAATGGACATTTCTTGTTGCTTTGGATAGTTCTTATTTTTATAGGGAGGGTTGATAGTGGTGTTAGAGGCGTGCTATACAATTATCAACAAAGCACAATGCAAGTTACGCTTCTGTAAGAGAAACTTCAGTCCTTACATCATAACCATCCAATGATCGTTGTAAGTTTATAACATACTACTATATTTTATTTTTTCTACATTCTTAAATTTCATGTTCCCTCAACTTACTACCCATATAATGAAAAGTGCAGACCGAGATTAAAAAGATTTAAGTAAAAGAAAACATAAGTTTAGGGGGGGGGGGGTGATCAAGTATGATTATAAAAAGCTATGTTTTACAAAATGGTTAACTTTTTAATATGAAATAATTTGGAAGCATTAAAAATACACCATGTTGAGACTTTCAACTCATTTGACTTGTCTCCTTTTAGTTATGTTTATTTTTTCATTTTGCTTGTAAGGTATAAATCATATACTCCTAATCGACCGATCTTTAAGTAAATGGATTGAAATGACCACTTATTTAGGAGAACATATACTTTAGTGGTGAATCATGTCCCTAACTGTCATATCCTTAAGTAAACGGGGTCGAAATTAACTACTAATCTAAGAAACTAGGAAACAAAAACCTTAAGAAGCTTTTGTTATAGAAACGAATACTTTGCATCAATAGATTCTCTTCTTTAACTTGGCATGGATAAATTAAACGGTCACATACTAAAACAATCTTACCCAAAATCCCTAATAGTGACAAAATATCAAATACAATTATAATCTGTCGAACCTAATAATCTGACCCAACTATTTATCTTTGTAGCAACATATTATTATAAGCAGCTTAGAACTAGAGTGATTAACAAGTTAAGGAAACTACTTTAGGGTATTGATGAACCATACAAGTGGGCTAGAAATGGAATCGAACTCGAAGTACTACTCTAGTACAAAACTGCTCCTTGTAAAACCTCAATTTGAATTTCTATTTTGTAGATCATATTGCATGGAATGGGACCTGTGTTGCTGCTGCATGGAGCAAAGTTCACTTTTGTTATAATTAAGTTGAAGCACGGAGATGACTAGGATCTTGAAGCTTAGAATACTCAAAGGAAAAGTAAATTAGATTTCATTTCAAAGCTAAGTTGGAAGTTACGCAGAAAGATTTTACAGCCAACGAGTACATTGAAGCTATGATCCGAAGTATTATGAAAAAGCTATCCATTGGAGTACATATTTTAGAGATAGGTGGCACAGTTTAGTTACTTTTTATCATTGTAATAGTTTTATTTTAATTACATTGTATTTTGAATTTGGACTGATGTTAAATTACAGTACAAGATATCTATTGTATTTTTTTTATATTGTGTTGGTTTAATTGAGATACCATTGCATATTAATAGAAATTGTAGTACTTCACATAATCAAGCTAGCGTTGCATTTGATTATAAATGAGGTTGCATTTGGGTGTAGGAATGGTTGCGTTTAAGGTGCTAAAGGTTGCCTTTGAATGTTAAAATGAGTTTCATTTAGAGGTAAAAAAGTTGCATGTTTATATAAAAAAGGTTGCATTTAAAA
The DNA here is from genome assembly GCA_030844895.1 of Ambrosia x helenae. NCBI lineage: Eukaryota > Viridiplantae > Streptophyta > Magnoliopsida > Asterales > Asteraceae > Ambrosia > Ambrosia x helenae. The sequence continues at coordinate 5,831 of JAUTDX010005536.1, read as the reverse complement.
TTATTTGCAACCCTTTAGAAAAAAGTTGCATTATTTATAAAAAAAGTTGCATTAGGCCTAATGCAACATTTTCAAGGCCTAATGCAACATTTTACTAGGGTTGCATTAGATTCATTTTCTTGTAGTGGCTCTATATTATAGGCACTAACACTATGCCTTAGATGGTTTCAAAAGAACGGTAATCGGACTCACAATGCAACAATGACGTAGATTTGCCCGCCGCACGTTGCGGCGGCACGCAACGAGTCGAACCGTGCAGTAACACATGAAGTGTAAAACACAATGCTTAAGACACGATACGCTACACACAGTTCGTAAAACACAATGTGTAAAAGACAATTAAAAAAAATGTAAAACACGATGCTATTAAGTATTAACTCTGTTCGGAACAAAATGTACGTGGAAATGTAGACCAACTGAAAGCACACATAATATAAGCATGAAAACGTATTATATTTAATATCACTCGTTAAAAACGTTTTAGATCCGACCACCAACCTTAATTACTGGACACTTATTTTATCATTTTAATTAATTGTTCATATATTACTCATAAAGATAGGTGTTGAGTTGAACAGCCCAAAGAAAGGAAACGCCTAAAGAAAACAAATTGAAGAATTGCTAGCCTCAACATTAAACAAAAACAACACCGCCCAAAAAGTCAATGGCCCAAAGCATTACCTCGCAAAGCAGACAACGGCCGCCAACCTCACCAATCATACTCTATCCCCGCTACATTAATTGCTCCTCACAACGAAACTTACAAATTGTATCTATATATAATTTGTTGTCAAACTAGATTGTAATACTACTACATATGCACATACACATTTCTTATTCTAATTCTAATATAATTTCATATATAGTTAATGTTTTTTTCTTAGTAAACTTACTTGAGGCTATTCACCCTTCCCGTTATTTATATCCATTGCTTTAGCTTGTAGATGCATTTTCATATGATATCATGGCTGGTTGAGTTTCTTTTTACACACAACCTATGAATCTTTATTAGTGTCTTAACATACGATCATATAATTTCATAAAACTTTGACTTGTTTATCACATAAGTTCTTATATTGTTACATTGATTGGGCTTTCCATCAATTCCTTTGATTGTTTATGTTGATTCTTAAAGTATAGTATGTCGTATTTAGTAGTTTAAAACTAAGGGTAGGGTTCGTGTAAAAAGTCCATTTTTCCTAAGAAGTGTAAGAAGTCTATGTAAATATTGTGTTTTAAATTTTTAGGGAAATGTTTTATAGTCTTTTGGTATTGTATAATATAGCAAAACAATAAAAGTACAAATTTAAAATACAATCAAATAAATTCTAAACATTAAATTGTAAAACACACCAATTATCTTTAAAACACGCTGATTATATTTGTTCGCATGGTGTTTTAGATTTAATGATTAAAATACATTTGATTGTGTATTAAATTATTACTTTTATTGTTTTTCTATATAACAAGATACCAAAAGAATATAAAACATATCTCCTAAAATTTAAAACACACTACCTACATAGACTTCTTACACTTTTTAGAAAAAAAATGGACTTTTTAGCCAAGTCACTTTTAAATAAAAAAGTTGATTCTTAAATAACACTTTTTAACATGCATGTTATGAATCACACATTGTACATATTTGTAGTTTAAACCGTAAACTTTTGTATTTCTTTTTTATTTTTAATATACTACATCCTAGATTTGGTGAAAAAGAAACAACAATTTATAAAACTCTATTCTTTTTAACTTAATTATACAAATAAGCATATTAAAACTTTTTATTTTTAATCTATTATTTATTGATGATTTTGAAAGCAAAAACATTTCAAATTTAGTTATTTATCTATTTTGTAGCGAATATAAACAGGATATGTCAAAGCGATTTAAGCTTCCCATGAATGGTGATACTTTAATTGGTAAGTTGTTATAACTTTAATTATTAAAACTAAAAATTAATTTAAATTTTAATCCAAATTAAATTTAATAACTCATCTTATATTGAAGTTGCTTCTTTTTTGAGATGACACACAACAAACTCCATTACCTAACACTTCAAATAATATTTGTTTTTTTTATATAACAACAATTTATTTGTAATAGTTTCTTATTTATATTTATATTTATTATTTGTTTTATAGTTTAGTAAAAAAATGAAATTAAACTAACTTATTATTTTTTTCTAAAAAGTTGGTAGAACGAATACCTTTATCTAAGACCATGTGTAAATAAAGCCCTTGTTTCTGATTGGTCCACGTGGCAGCTGAGTCAGCATGGAGAGATAAGTGAAAAAAGGGTGTAGTGGGGGAAGAAAAAAAGGGGCGCTATTTATAAAAAAAACTGATAAAACACAAACATACACGTGGCAACAATTGATTGGTTGGCACAAATGGGTTGTGGCGTTATATATATAACGCTTGGAAGGTTTTCTGCAATATAAACCCCCCCCCCCCCCCGTAACGGTGTGGGGGGCTTTATTTTTTAACATAGCGCTAAATGGTGCCCCCACTACGGTGGGTCTAATATCTTAAAATGTATTTCACTTTGATATTAAGTACGTTTATATATATATATATATATATATATATATATATATATTAAACTTTAATATTTGATAGTTAATTTATTATCCCAACTAATTATGATTTCTATTCACGATTTCTGCTTCTGACGTCAAAACTCACGATGTTGCCGAGTGTTGCAAATTCTGAAAATTACAAATGGATGCTAAAAGACGTAAAGTCAATAACCATTAGAGGATTTAACAATAATTTGTTGTCAACCATGTTATTCATAACAGAATAATAGTGTCAACTCTGTTCAATGCATCTACTTTCGGTAGTTTAGTTTTACCATGTCTTAATTTTATAAGTTTCAATTATTTTGTCAATTTTCAATATATTTAGTATATAATTATATAAAGGTCTATCCGCTTTACATGGAATAACTTAAGTTATATTGATTTTGTTTCTCTTTTATAGGTCACATTGAACGAACAACGTTATCCAACAATTCAAATGGTATTTATTATTTTATATTATACAAAATAATAAATTATACTTAATAGTCAGTATTTTTATTTATATTATTAGGTGTTTATTCCTTACTTTTACATTTAAGCTGAACTATTTCATTATATTTTATGTTTTAATAAAGTGCACCACTCAAAGTACTAATATTTATCCATTTTTTAAAACCGGACCAACAAGTCGGCGCGGTCTAACTGGGAACCGTAAGCTTCGTCTGTCCGGTTTAGGCTATATGATCGTTTTTAAGGTGGCCGGACAATCTAACCGGAGGTTGAACCGGAGAGTCAGTGGTCGAACCAGTGGTCGTTCCTAGAAAAGATTATGATTTAGAATGTATTAGGGGTGAGCAAAATTAACCATAACCGACGTAACTGAACCATAACCGACATAACCGAACCGATTTTAACCGATAACCAACATAACCAATGGTTATGGTTATAAAATTTCTATAACCGACCGAGCGGTTATGGTTTTGGTTATGAAGCTTTGGCTAACCGATATAACCGAACCGAAACCGAACTTGTATTGTTAAGTTTATGTAATAGATTTATGTTCTATATTAACTAGATATAGAGGTTTTTTTTACTATAATAAAAGTATTTTATTAACAAAATGATATTGATGTAGTATTTTTTTTATGATGAATTAAACTTGTAACCAATGGGTTAAATATGTTTTTTTGTTAATATCTTATTAAAAATGATCCCATATTGGTACTTTAACTACAAAGTGTAGTCTTGATTAACTTATAAATAATAACCCAAGCTAAGTCTATCATTGTAGGTTCTGAGTTTTTAAGACCCATAGGCTTTTAATTTTATAATTTAGCCGAAAGTTAGCTTTGGTTGATTTTTTTTGGTTAATAACCGAAATAACCATAACCGAACCATAACCGAATTCATAACCGATTAACCATAACCGAAGTTTGGTTATGGTTATGGTTACGAAAATCCCATAACCGAAATTAGCGATTATGGTTATGGTTAATGGTAAAAAACCGACCCAAACCGACCCATGCACACCCCTAGAATGTATGAAGGAACATAAATGGCGCATCCATAATGCCGCCGCACCATCGTCCGTCATTGTTGTCATCATCTATCTTCAAACCTTTTATCATCAGTTCCTACGTTTGTTTATAGGATTCGAAGGTCGGCGTATATGTTTCTTTGAATGTTTGGGTGAGATATGTGCTTGTTGCTTTAAGATTTGGATGAGAGACTGTAGAATGTTTTCTGAGTATTAACCCTAGGTGATGATGTTAAATATTGTTATAACTCTTGGGTTTTAAAAGCCTTTAGATAAAAAATGGGTCAAATAGTATAATTCTTATACATATTAAAAGAAGCATAAATTAGGTTCTTATATATTTAAATTATTAAACTATTTATAATTAATGTCGTCTGGTTCTTAAATCCGGTTTAAACTGGTCTGTCTAGTGAACTAGTGAGACGTTTGTTTGATGTCCGATCCGGTTTTAAAACATTGATATTTATTGAACTGTGTATCTACACAGACAATAATCTAGTATGTTAATATATTTTGTTTGAATAACGAAAAAATAGATTGTATTATTAATAATTTAATTATATATATATATATATATATTTTATTTTCAGTATAAGATGTGTTTAAGACAAATACAATATAGCGTGTTAAGACGGTCCAGAGTGGGGGGGACACCTACACGCCATATGCACTGGCCCGGATGGGCGTGGAAGGGGGGAGGGGGAGCCCTTGGGTGGGAATATCCTCACCGGCGTGGGGCTTGGGTCTTGGACACGTAGCACGTCGTGAGTGGTGGGGTCTTTGTGACCGTTTGAGGATTAAAAAAAAATTATTTTTTTCATTTATTACCATTACACAATGGTTTGAAAAAAAATTAATTTATTATACATATATATAACCATATCCTCTTCCACCCAAACCCACAAAATCATATTTTTATAAAATCCTCTCCAAACTATCATTTTCTAAAGATACTCGCAAGATGTCGGACCAATCTTCAAGTTCATCTGATTCGTTTGATCTACACGCTTTGGAGTCCTCATCAAACGATGACGCGAAATTGATAATAACGAGTGTTCAGATGTCGTTGAAGCTATAGTGGATGATGAAGGAAAGATTATCTAAAGATGTCCGAGCGAACGGCAAGGGGAAGTGTTAACTATTTTTGTCAGTACGTCGTTGAACTATATTTAAAAATATATTTGAGAAAACCTACATTTAGTGATATACAACAACTTTTGGAGTTTCACGAAGAAAAAACATGGTTTTCACGGGTATGCGCAAGAGTTTAGATTGTATGAAATGGAGTGGGAACTTTTTCCATAAAAGTGGCAAGGCCAACACTCGAGCGGATATCATAAAAAGCTGTGTATGATTCTTGAAGCAGTTGCGTCACAAGATCTTTGGATTTGGCATGCATTTTTTGTGTGTGGCCTGTTCGTTGAATGATCTAAATATTCTTAATCAATCCCAATTTTCAACGATCTTGTAAATGATGTTGCACCAAAAGGAACTTTTTTCTTAAGCGGGATAGAATACAAGTACGGGTATTCTTCTAACAGATGGAATTTACCCTGAGTGGGCCGTGTTCATAAAATCTTTTACACGGAGGACTACGTTGGACATAAGAGAAAAAAGTTTAACAAAGCTCAAATGGCTGCACGGAAAGACATTGAGCGAGCTTTTGGTGTCTTGCAAAAAGATGGCACATTTTGGCCCAACCATGTCGAATGTGGGAAAAAGCCCAAATACGAAATGTGATGTACGCATGCTTATTTTACATAATATGAT
>JAUTDX010005535.1:0-22635 GCA_030844895.1 Ambrosia x helenae | reverse complement strand
ACGTTTAATGTTGTGAAACCATTTAAGTGACAGAAGGTGCAACTACGTGTACAAGTAAAACCCTACGAACCCGTTGGTGAACGTTATGACTATATAAGTTATACACTTCAAATATATCTCATACAACTGTACACAAAGTTCAAGTCCAAATAAAAGCATATAGGACCTCAAATAAACACATATGCATTTATGTTACAATCTGTGTTTTCATGACAAATTGTACACCGCCAAAACATTTTTTTCTAAAAGTACTTACACAAATAATTAACCACCAAACTTTTGCGTAACGTTTCTATGATTTCATTTGTCGTTCCACTATTTTTATTTCGTAACAAGACCTTGTTGAAAAATTATGAAAAAATCAAATACTACAGCTAGGTTTTGAAAACTTTCGTAAAAGGTCAGTTTACGATTAAAAGTTTCAAAAAATTGTGTATTCATCCAAACGGGACAAAATCTGCTTGGAAAAGCTGAGATATTCTTATATCAACCTACTGACAAAAATTCATGACCTGACTCCTTGTAAAACTCGAGTTATGGTTGTTTAAAGTTGACCAAGATTTTTAATCCGGAAAATCAGTTTAGACTTTATTCGAATACAATTCCAAAAACACACCAAATCACATGATCTTCCCCATTCCAGAAAGCTAAGACCCATGTATGGACATGCACATTAGAAGAATCGATCAAAACCAATAATTTAAGGCCAAGTTACAAAGCCTACAAGTCGACATATACATTCTGTCCAGATTTTAAATATGAAATATGAAATATGATCAACTATACGAAACCCTAGGTGTATATTATCAATCAAGAACCTCAAATAACCGTCATACATCATCCCTAGTACATTAACAAGACCCAAAACATGCAAGATTAACCAGGGAATACAATCATCAACAAACCCTAGACAATCGACAATCAACAACATACACCAACATGCAAACATAATCACATAATCATCATGAACCTATGTTTAACATGTTAATCTTTTCAAAACTCAAGTTTTAATCTTTATAAACTTTGTTTCAGATCTGGAAAAACCGTAATATGGTGTTTGAACATAATTAAGAATGGTTTAAAACAAAAGAGTTTAAGACAAAGTACCTAAAGCTCTTCACGGTCCAAAAACCCGAACACCTTCTAAAACTTCCTGGATAATGTTCTTGAGCTTTAGCAGGTGTTGGAGGGCTTATTTTCGTGTGGAGGATGTTATAGATGAATAGGGTTGAGGTTATGAGGGGCATGGGGCTTATGATTGCTTAAGTAGAGGGTTAAAGTCGGTTTTGCGCGTCAGTCACTGCGAACGGCCATTCACTCTTCCTCGGCTCGTTTCGCACGGTCCAGTCCAATGTTTTGCATGTTTTCTTAGATGTTTTCGTTATTTTGGACCATACAAGCTTAACCCCATGTATTTAGATCCCAACCATCCTAACAGTTCATCGATTACGATTTTTAGTAACATGTTTAATTTTAATTCATGTAATCACATAACAGTTTACATATAGATTCACATAAGCACGTAATTGCATTAATATCAAACAATTAATTCACAATTATCTATTTTCTTAATTCACCAACGTTCGGGGTTTGATACTTGTATACATAGTTCGGTAATTCCCCGAATTACCTCTGTTATGCAATTACTAGTCTATAACTATGCAACATGTGACTCACCTAACTAACCCTACTTAGTAGCATGCTGTAAATGTAAATAAAGTTAACTAGAGTTTTGGTTCCCGGATGTCTCATCATCCACAAGTTGAAAGGAATTTCACCCCAAAATTCACTTTGAGTGAGCTACTTTACGTTTAGCATTTGATCTATGCACAGCTTCAGTTTTAGTAAAGAGATGTGGGTATTTGAGCCTCATTTGATCCCTGCGTTCCCACGTGTATTCCGGTCCTAGAGGGATTTCCATCGAACCTTGACAATAGGTATGGTGCTCTGTCTTTGTTTCTTGATGCCCTGCTCAAGAATCTCCACCGGTTCTTCCACAAACCATAACTGTTCATCCACCTGGATCTCTTCCAGTGGCACCACCAATGTTGCATCAGACAGACATTTCTGTAGGTTAGATACGTGGAATACATTGTGCACTCCACTGAGTTCGTCAGGCAGGTTTAACCTGTAAGCTACTGGACCGATTCTTTCAACATTCTCAAATGGTCCATCATATCGCGGGTTCAACTTTCCTTGTTTCCCAAATCGAATCACGCCTTTCTAAGCAACACCTTTAATATTACTTTGTCCCCAACCTGGAACTCCAAAGGTTTCCTAAGCTTATCAGCGTAGCTTTTCTGTCGATCAGGAGCAGCAGCCATACGGTTTCTGATTTGCACTATCTTCTCAGAAGTTTCATGCACAAGTTCGGAACCTGTCAACTGGCTATCCCCAACTTCAGTCCAGCAATGTCTCGAAAGGCGCACACTGAATAGAAGTCTGATAACTATTGTTATACAAGAATTCGATCAAAGGCAAGTGTTTATCCCAATGGTTACCAAAATCCACCACGCACGCCCGTAGTAGATCTTATAATGTTTGGATGGTACGCTCGCTTTGTCCATCCGTCTGAGGTTGATAGGTTGTGGTCATGTCTAAGCGAGTCCCCAATACATCTTGGAGAGTCGTCCAAAAACGAGAAGTAAATCACGAGTCGCGATAGATATAATAGAAGTAGGCACCCCGTGCCTAGAGACGATCTCATTGATGTAGATGTTGGCCAGTTTCTCCAACGTTTCTGTTTCCTTTATTGCTAGAAAGTGTGTCAATTTGGTTAATCAGTCGACGATAACCCAAATTATGTTATGCCTACTTGGTGTTTTAGGGAGTTTAGTGATAAAGTCCATAGAAATTCCAACCCATTTCCACATAGGGATCTCTGGTTGCTGGAGTAGGCCTGAAGGTTTCTAATATTCAATCTTAACCTCGGCACAAGTCAAGCACTTGCACATATGCACACACATATATATATGTGTGTGTATATATATATATGCACTAAACTATATGGATCAACAGATGCACTAATATATATAGCCAAAGTAGATATGCACACATTTGTATAGCCAAACCACATTTTACATACCAAAAGACTGAAGTTCAAGACATCAGTGTACATACCACATCAGTTTACCATTGTTTATCATACCAAAATACTGAAGTACATACCATCTTAACCTACTAACACACCTACACTACTTCCAATGATAATCATCATCTGAATAGTAGGGTGAATATAATGGACCATACTCCTCTTCATATGGATCATGGTACCGCTCATCGTAATCTCTCTTTGTGTTGTGATAATCAAATCTCTGCTTCAACACATCTGGATCAATGTGTAGATTTGGGTCATCATGCTCAACCACCTTCTTAATCTGCTCAAAAGGATCATTCTCAACCTGCTCAAAAGGATCATCCTCAAGCTGCTACCAAACCTGCTCATGGCAAAGCTGATGAAAGATAACTCTGTTTTTAATGCATCATAGTCACGACCAATATGCTCAACATATATATCAATTGATTTCTCAGTTTCAGCAATTTTGTTCCACACGTGCACATTATTGTCATTTAGTACTTGTCTTAATCTCAGCCCCAAACCTTCCCATGGCAGCCTATAGTGAAACCTAAACTCGTCATCCTCGCAATAACCAAGTTCCACCAGCATGTCATACATACAAGATGATTATAGAGAAATAATTAGAGTTCACCTCATCGATGTAGTTAACCTTCCCATTAAGGTACAACAGAGTTACTTGCGTTGGATCAGTAACCTCTCCTCCACGATGAATTTTAAGTGAAAATGTTTCGGTAGAGTTGCGCATGAAGTTGAACCCCAGCAAATGCTAATTCGGAATGGAGGAAGGCAAATTTCTAGGCGTTATCATCACGCGGGACGGATTCCGTGCCAACCTAGAAAAAGTACAAGCCATAGAAAGGATGCCTTCCCCCGCCTCCGTGAAAGAAGTTCAGACGTTGATGGGTCGCTTGGTGGCCCTTAATCGATTCCTGTCAAACTATGCTTCAAAGTCGTTCCCATTCGTGGACACTTTCAAAAATTGTTTAAAAAGAGCAATTTCCGATTGACACTGGAAGCTGAGACAACTTTTTAGGCCATGAAGCAGTGCCTCATGAATCTCCCAACTTTAACAGCGCCTCTACCCAAGGAGCCACTCACACTCTACCTCTCCGTCACAGAATGGGCGGTAGGAGCGGTTCTCATGGTAGACTGCAAAGGGGTCCAAACGCCAATTTATTACATCAGCCGCACCCTATTGGATGCGGAAACGAGGTATACAATCATGGAAAAGCTGGTTTTCGCTCTGGTACACGCATCTCGACGGTTGCGCAGGTACTTCAGGGCCACCCGATCAACGTCCTCATTGACTATCGGATAAGCGACATCCTTTGCAAACCAGAACTCTCGGGTCGCTTAGCAAAATGGGCTATTGAATTGGGAGAACACACAATTTATTACAAGCCCAGACCCGCAATCAAAGGACATGTCTTAGCGATTTCGCAACGGAGATACCCGCCGACAAGGTCGAGGAATGCAAAGCCGCACAGTCCCCCGCGCCACCCCAAGACCCATCGCAAAAATGGTCCCTCTTCACGGATGGGGCCTCTAACGACGATGGCGCAGGATTGGGTCTCCGCCTTATCAGCCCAGAAAAACATGAGTTCACCTCGATTTCAAAAGCACGAATAACGAGGCGGAATAAAAAGCACTGCTAGCAGGCCTCCGCATAGCGGAAAAAATGGGGGCCAGGCACGCAGAGGCACACGTGGACTCATTGCTTGTAGCACATCAGATCAACGGGACATACGATGCCAAGGACGAAACCATGGCTCTTTATTTGGAGCAAGTCAAACTACTCATGCGCAGATTCGACTCCTGCACCATGGAATACATCCGGCGCAGTGAAAACAAACCAGCCGATGCGCTGAGTAAACTGGCTTCGAGAGTTTTCGAACACATGGCAAAAGAAGTCCGTGTCGTAAAACAATCCATTTTGACTCATACCAAGCTTGCTATAAACCCATTCAGACCCGAACCCACTACAACAGTTCTGACCCAAACCCAAATTACCACTTTACAAAACAATCCGGTTTAACCCACACCCAGTTTGGTCAGAACCCATTCCCGAACCTAATATGACCCGTTACTCCACCTGACCCAACCTGAATCGCCAATGTATAATTTATGTATTACTCATTTTGGTCATAATTGTTCTGACCTAAAACCAAATTGAAGTTTCTGAAATTATCTATTTTGACCGTACCCAGTTTGGTCTAGCGCTAGCCCATTATGACCCGAACCTAGTACGACTCGTTACCCCGACCTGACCCATACCTAGTTTGTCCGGAATTCATGCTGACATGAACTCGATAAGAAATTTTAAAAATTACTGTTTTGAGATGACGGTCGCCTGCAAATCAGCGATGAAATCCTGAATCACCCATTTTGTTTAGTATGACTGTAATAAGTCATAAACCGATTACGAGTTTCCAAAATACTTTTAAATAGATTACTAAACCTTTAAAATACAAAACATATCAGCAAAATAAAAAGAAGTATACCTAGATGTCGCGAAACGCAAACACTTCAAATCTATTAGACAAGATTGAGTTAAGCCGAAGACCTTTAACTGTTGAAACTGCATCAAATACAAGAAGAGTGCAAATAACATCACATCAATAGTTGCATTAAATATATCAGAGTGACAACCAATAAGTATTAGAATGTAACAATAAAGCTAAAAGCAAAACAGCGGCAAAACAGAATTTACGGCGTTATATTGCTGTAAAAACAGAACTTACTACATTATATCGCTGCATAAAAGTCCAGTTTTGCTGCATTTTGTTGTTGATGAAAAAAGAATGATTTTTCTGAAACTGGATACTTATTTGTATATTAGAAATAACATATTTAAGTCCATGGTAGTTAAGGACAGTTTATGTACCTCACAACAAAGAGAAAGAGCGAATGAACTTCCCGACTTAGATTGATCGATTGTAATAAATAAACCATGCAACTGATTACGCTTCACACTTCTTGAACAAGCCCATTGCTTCAGCCAGTTCAGCATATGTTCAAAACCATGCCAGGCCTCCTCAGAGTACATATTCATGTTGGCTAGGCACTCCTTTGCCTCTTCTAGCCAGCCTTCTTCACCATAACTCAGAGACCACTTGTCAATGTGACTATTTTGTGTCATGGAAACAATCCACAATCCATGTCTTGTGCTCATGAAGACAAGTGAGCTTCAATAGGTCAAACACCCTAAGAGAAACAAAAAAAAACAAAACAAATGCATCACTAACCGTTATTAAAGACAAGTAATTTGTGTCATTAGAGATAGAATAGCTTTAATTCACCTTTGAGCTGACTATAACTCTGTTGTTATTCACCTGCATTTTTGGTCATATTAGTATTTCAAATAATCAGAAACTGTATTTTTAACTCAACTTATTTATCCAACATTTAAGGCAACTTATAAACACATACTCATCATCAGAACCGTGTTGAAATCGGACCAGCTCATTCCTCTTATGTGATTCAGCCACCAACCCAGCACCATCGGCCAATCAACACTTGAAATCATAAAAACATAAAGCTTAAAAGAAACTAAAACACATAAGGTAAACAAGCTACTAAATTGATACTGTATAGATGGACCAAAGTCTCACGTGTGTAGATCGGTTCTCGATATCCATTGTCCACTTTGTCCAGTTGTGGAGCTATGGCAATGGTGAATCTCTGTTGCCTTCCATGCTTGATTCTAGTCGTCACCTGAGCAGTTGTCATGTCTTGTATCAGTCGTCGGAAGTCGTTTTGGGTTACCGGAAGCTTGTCGGATAAGTTAGAACAACCTAAACAGTTCCAAAAGTCATTACAAATTCCAATCTATTCGACAATCAAAACATATATAAAGTGAAGATTGTTAGAAAACTCATCATTAAATAACCCAAACATACCTGGTGTGAAAGATCCATATTTAGATGTCACAGATCTAAACGAAATATTGCGTGAAACCGAAAACAAAGCTACCTCAATCGAAGGTGTTATAGCTGACCGTAAAAAGCATGAAAGTCGTTAGATCTTACCTTGATTCAACAGATCTGAAACCTAATGCCACAGTCGAAGCTCTTGAATGCTCACCGGAGCGTGACCGAGTCTCCACCTTTGCCCTATTCGCCGCCTACAAATCCACGTACCACCATGTGGACTGTCTCCACCTTACCGTTAATGAAGGTCAGCATCTTCATCAATCTGAAGAAATATTCATCCATATGGTGCCATCGTGATGAAATCAGCTTGAGGTAATTGAATCGCCAGAGAGAGAAGGGGGCGGATAATTTTTTGAGATGTGAAATCTGAAAATGAAACCCTAATCTAATGAATGAATCCCGTGTTTTTTTTCTATGCATAATAGACTTGTACATGATGCATCATAACTTGCATCCTTTAAAAGTTTAAGAGTTTTTATGCAGTGATCCGTTGTACAAGATGCTTTAAAGGCTTGTAAAGTGGCAAATGACCATTCTTGCCCCTCCTATATGCTTATTAATATAGTATAGATTATTATTATTATTAATTAGTACTAACTCAACAGTGGTGGTTGGTCTCGGTCATCGAAGATGATTACCGAGTCCATCAGAATCCATGTCTCCGTCTTCGTTAATCCGCGCCTCTATCGTCGGGATGGGAAGGGGTGTCGCTACCGTGACTTAGCCGTTGGCAGTGACCGGAGACTTCCCAGTCTCTTTCTCTTCCTCTCGTATGTCTCTCTCTCTCTCTAGGTACTGTGTGTTTTGTGTTTTTGTATGTGGTGTATTAGAGAAGATAATAAGGTGAGGATTTTATATTGGTGGGGTGGCAACGTGTTCTCCAAAGGGTTGGTTGTCAAATGGTTAGGTGGGGCACATGGCATCTTGGAATGATGCCATGTGTCCCACATGTTGAATAATCAAGATTACGGGTCGGGTCGAGTCGGGTTCATTAACACTTTTTAGCTCGGTCTCACAACGTGTATAATACTTGTTTATAATAGTAATATTAATTTATAATAGTTCGTGTTTTAGTTTCGCACCAAAACATATGGTTTATTATTTACCTTTGGTCGTTTAATAATATTGAGTGAAAAATTTTGGGCCCTAAAACCGGGGTGTTACACTATGGGCCTACCGCACCCTGACTAAAACCAGCAACGGTGAAACACCGTTCAGTTTAACCTATGGTTCCGAGGCAGTGATCCCCGCGGAAATCGGTTGCTCCTCCGCAAGAGTACTAATGGCCGACAAGAGGAACAATGACGCAGAACTTCGCTTAAATCTTGACTTATTAAAAGAGCGACGCGATCTCGCTACCATCAAAGAAGCTAAGTACAAGACAAAACTGGAGCGCTATTACAATCAACGCGTCAAAGAATGCTCATTCAAGGTCGGAGACTATGTCTATCGCAACAACGAGGCTTCCAACGCCGAAAAGCCTTGGAAGCTCGCGCCAACTTGGGAAGGCCCCTACAAGATACAAGAAGTCTTGGGCAAAGGCGCTTACGCGCTGGAAAGACTAGATGGCGTGCCCATCCCACGGTCTTGGAATGCTGCACAATTGCGCCCTTCCTACTTGTAATGTATTTGTAATTCCGGCTACACATGCTGGTGTAATTATTCTATAAATTAAAATATGTTTCCTATATCTGTCACTCTACTTGTTTTTCCACGCCACAGTCTTCAAGACCCAGGTAAAACCTACGTCGGACTGACACAAACAAGTGTTAAGACGAAATGGCACAACAGTCTTCGAGACATGCTGAGCGCATGCCGGACTTGCACACTTCACTCAACACGCCATGCTACAGTCTTCAAGATAGGTTTACTTGTCGGACCTGTACATCGCGCAAACAGATACATGAAAAAACCCCTGTCTCCAAGACTTGCTTAAATGCAAGTCAGACTTGAGGGCTACACATTATCTAAAAGCGCAGATTATGGTCTTCTAGACAAGGCTCTTAAGCGCCTAGGTCGGACTTAAGGCACAAGTTATGTTTCGCTACGGTCTTCAAGGCAGGGGCACAACCCTTAAACGTCGGACTGTCTAGTTGAACACACGCCCTAACTTCTACTTACACACCGAGTGACGACTTGGTTAAATAAGTACACAGAATTAGCCCGAGACAACAGATGATATAACAAACAAAAATTTTCCATTCATACTAGGGAATTAAAAACCCAATTAATATTTACATAAAATCTTTACAAGTACAAAACGACTACAACTAGCGCCTAATTATCAGAGCCGCTGAAGTCCACCAGCTGCTCTTCGGGATCTGGCTGGTTGCCAGAGAACCCCTCGCCGGTAATTTCCTGGCGTTCCTGCTCCGCCAGCCTAGCTAATTCATCAGATTTTTCAATGAAGTACTTTAAGGCAGCAGGAGGATCAGGATTCCGGTTACAGTCCGCCACCGCCTGAAGGACGGGGAAATCTATCTTCTCAAATTTAAGCAGTTCCGCTTCATATTCCTCCTTCAAGGGTTTGCCATAGTTCTCTGCATCGATGATTCGCCCGCCATTCTGGGCCGCCAAGAAGCCATCCCCAGAGCCTTCTTCGTACCAGTATGCATTAGCAGTAGCAGCTATGGCGGCGACGTGATCACCAAGCTTCGGCTACTGCCAGAAGCGCTTGAAGATCTGAAAAGGCGATGTAACAGTTAGAAATCTTAGCAAAATAAAAGCAACAAAAGTAAGTAGAAGACGAAGACATACCCCTTCAATCCCGCTGGTCATCAGCCAGCGGAGTGAATCTTGCATCTTCTCCTGGACAGAGGCAGACTCGTCCAAAAGCTGCTTGGCGCCCTTCGCCTCCTTCACAGCAGCAGCTCGAGCCTCCTCTGAGGAGCCCAAGTCCTGCTCCAAATCCTCCTTCGCCTGGAGAATCTTGACCCTCTCCTCCTCCAAAAAGGAGACGCGCTCAGTAGCTTTCACAAGATCAGCATCCTTCGATTCAAGCTCTTTGCGCATCTCTATAAACTTTGCATTCCTCTCGGAGAGGGCCTTGCACTTCTCCTCCAACTTGGTCGCGTCCGCTCGATTCTCCTCCTTGTCCAGTTGAAGATGCTCCTTCAACTGCCGGATCTCTTCATTGGTGCGTTGGCAAGCCTCTGTCCATCGCTTCTTATCAACCGTCGCGTCAGTTTCAAGTTTCTTCACCATGTCTTTAGCTTTATGAGCGCGGCGGCGATATTTTTCCACTTCGGCTTTGAAGGCGGCCTCCTTCTCAGCAAGGCTCGCCTTCTCAGCCTCCAACCGGGCAATGTCACGCTGAACGGCGGCATCCCGACGGCGTAGGGAGTCCATCATGGACAGTTGAGTCGCCTGATTAACACAAATACTAGCGATCAGGTCAGAACGACTAAAAACTGTCCTGATACTTCTGCTCATACGGGGGCACAGCTCAGCAACAAACTCTTCGGCAGTCAAAGAGTTGGAGAACAAAGTGTTCTCTCTGACCGCCCAGCGGGGATGCCAGATGACATCACCACCAGTCCAGCTGGAACCGTCATATGTTCCAGCTGAACCCCTACCCCCCACACCAGACGATTCACGCCTCGTCTGGCGAGCACCCACACCACCATCCCCGGCGTCTCCCGCCGAAGTGGTCTTCTCCAGAGATGAAGCTTCATAGGCCCGCATCTTGGCCTCCTCTTCAGCCTTCTCTTTCTCTTCTTTCTCTCTCGCGAGGCGAGCCTTCTCCGCCTGGAAGCGTTGTTCTTGCAGACGGAGACGCTCCCTCTCAGCCCTATCCGCCTCAACCTTCTTAAGGCTTCATTGGCAGCCGCCTTCCTCTCAGCCTCCTCTTTTTCCCTCCAGAGCCGTTCTTCCTCTTTCCTATCTGCCTCAGCAACCTCCTCAGCAGTAGGAGTTGGAGGAGGAGGAGTAGGAATAATCTTGGGCGCCACCACTGCAAAACAAAAAACACTCAACACACTTGCAAAAAAAATTGAAAATTGAAAGCGAAAGGAAAGAGAGAGAGGGAGAGTAATCACCAGTTGGTTTTCTCTTCACTATTTTCTGGAAGAGTGGCTGGCGGACAGGGCAGCGCCAATACCCACAGAGAAAACAGGCACTCCCACCTCCCGAGGACCGATGCTCTTGGCAGGGGACTTATCTTTGCCCCCAACACTCTAATCAATTTGGGACCAACAGTCGTCCCTTCTGCATCCTTTGAGCCACTGGCGCCCCCTTCACCACCGGTGGAGCCGCCAGCGCTTCCAGATCCTCCTTTCTGGCCACCTGGACCGCCTGAGGACACACCAGTTTGGCGCCTCTTTTTGGTCTTCAGCTTAGAGGCGTCCTCTTCATCCTCATCCGTAGACGGCGGCCCGTCGTGCCTCCTACGGCGGCCTTTCACTTTCTCCCCTACTAAATTAGAAGACTCGGTATCAGAACTGGGCAATGATGGCTTAAGGGAGTAATCATGTCTCCGCGGAGCGTGTTTCCACCGCCCACGCCCCGCAGAAGCCTTGGGCGGTTGGATCACTTCTACTGAAGAATCAGTAGATTCACCTCCGGAAATACTCATGAATCCGGAATGAAAAGGCTCACCAGTAGTGTAGAAGGGTTGGGGTGGATTCTCCAGATTGGGGTAATAAAAATTCCCGCGAAAGCATCCAACACAGACGCCTGCCCCTCCGCCACCGGCCTCCACATAATTCCCTTCTCTTGCCGGGCCGCATAAATATTAAACTTGCTCACACCTGTCAACAATCATGATTAGTCAACAGTTATAGGCGGAAATCAAGAATAACAAAATGCGTACTTACCCTCCTGAGCAATATAGGACTCCTTCCCAGCACGTATGCCAAGGCGGATGATGCCCAGTAGCATGAATACTCCCTCCGTCAGATGCTTAAACTCTAACTTTGTAGCGTTGGAGGTCAGCATCACGAACCAAGGCTGCTCCTTGAAACCCTTTATCACCTCCCGATCAGGCACACGCTGCCCCTCTCCAACCTCCTTCCAAGGCAATGCCACGGGGATTACACCCCTCTTCATAAAGAAAACTTTTTCCTTCCAGCCATGAAGGGACACTGGCACATTTGTGGCCATTGGCGGCACCTTTGGGCGCGGCTTGAATGAATACCACATTTCATCCCTACCCAAAATGTAGAAGACGTTGAACCGGTCAACAGTGGGTTCAACATCCAGTGCGCGGCAGGAGTCTTCAAAGTGGACCAGCCTCAACATACCAAACGCACTCATCTGCGTCACCCCAACCCCATACTCCACAAGGGTGTCTATTTGAAAGCGAGTGCAGGGGACGCGGAACCCACACTTGGAGAAATGGGCCTCATACAGAGCAATCTTCCCATCACTAGGCTTCAACACCGTCTGGGTGGCAGAGGGCAACTCCGGCTCCCATTCTGACAGCAGAAGTCATTAAAACAGGGTGACTCCAGGAGCAAAAAGTGTTGGTCATCAACTTCCTTTCCTTTATTTTTCTGTGCTCCACAGTCACCTCCTCATCCTCTATCTCTTCCACCACCAGATTCTTATCACTTGCCTCACCAAATGGTGAGACACCGGTTGATATGTCAGACATTTTAACGGATAAATGAAGACAAAACTGGAAAAAACTATAAAAACCCGCCGGAAAACTTGAATGTTGACCGGAAACTTCAAAACTGTCACCGGAAAACTTGAAGATCAGTCAGAAAATTCAACTGATTCTTCAGGAAACTCAAAACACAATAAAGAGGGTTGAAGGTTTGGAGAGAAGTTTGAAGTTTCAACAATAAATCTCCAAGATCCACTGGAATCTATGGAGATTGAACGGAAACTTCAGAGAATAATGAGAGGAGAAAAAGAAAAGCTTGGATATTGAGAGAAATTTTAGAAAGCGTAACTCCAAAACGACGAGCCAAAGAATATATATATACTCGCCGCATTAATTACGGTGGCCCCCATGGAGAAAAAGCAACTGTCACACTTTTTCAAAATGGAGAGCCCAGATGATGACACGTGTCGCATGCGTGATCGAACGGTTCACACTCGCGCGTGGTTTGGCTCCACAGCTGGCACTACTTCGGATGAACGACACGTGTCAACAGATCTCATGTTCTCACATTTCAGATGCGTGATCAGACACGCGCCTGACAATCCCCACGTGAACCTAGACACGTGGCACAACCTACACCATGTTCTCATCAAGTGGAGCGCGTACCAACACACGCGCCTGACACCAGACGAAAGGTTGGTAACTGCACCACTCTAACGTGACAGACTCCACTCAACGTGTCAGACATGGCGGTTCTACGTCATGGCAGAACACGTCAAAAATAAAAGACGTTCCCCACCCAACTCTTTCTCAGGTCATGGCGGAACACGTCTTCTCCTGCGATAACTTGACGTAGAATAGTAAAAGACGTTCCCCGCCCAACTCCTTCTCAGGTCATGTCGGAACATGTATTCTCCAGCGATAACTTGACGTAGAACAGTAAAAGACGTTCCCCGCCCAATCCTTCTCAAGCCATGGCGGAGCATGTCTTTTCAAGCTACAACTCAATGTAGAACAACAAGCCCGTCCATGCCAACTTTCAGGATAGACACAGCAGATGAGCTGTCATCCGCGACTCACTTTTATTCAGTCTAGCGCTCCACCTACTCTTCTTTTGAGAGCAGGAAAAGCCCTAGACTAGGGGGACTTGAAGGGATAGGGAGCCTAATCCTAGCGGAGGCGGCATCCCTATCCCTCTATTCAGCAAATCCTAGCGCCAAGAAGCCCCGCCGCCTGCGGATCATATCGGTGGAGCTCATTTGGCGGAGGACAATTCACAAGCCAGAAGTAGTGAACACGTGCTACAACTCAAATCAGCACCTAACAGGATATCTGCGCGTGCGCCCACGCGCAGAAAATCCTTAAGCAGCTTTTGATACGAGGTACGGAAGATAACAACCAAGGAAGATTCAGCAAGATCCTGGACGGAGCATACACCAGCAGGATGGCGACACGTGCCAGGGCCCGTACAGCGCCCCCTGACAGGAACAGCGATGTGACTCCTTCCATGCTTCCTCCATACTGTTGTACACAGTAACCAGCAGACATACCCTCCTGCTGTCAGACGTCACCTCAGACGGCAGCATGTGGGTCAACTACTGTAGCAGACGAACGCCGCTGACCACCAATTGGGAGGCGCCACCTGTCACCTCACATGACGACTGAACAGTAACCTGACGTCATCCTGGTTTTCCGCCATTCTTCTAGACTCACTATTGTGGGCCTAAGGACAGGCCCAAGCAGGATCTACTCTTCGTGGACTTCTTCACCATGCCCACGAACCTCATTATAAATAGAAGACTTCAACTCCTTTGCAGAGGATCCGAAAATTACTCACTTGTATTATAGAGCTAGGTTCATTTGTAATACTTTGCATACTCCAAAGTAATAATATTGACCGGCTCTTCACAGTGGACGTAGGTCGAACTTGACCGAACCACTTACATCTTGTGTTCCAACTCTCACCACACATACACACTCACTCATATTTGAATCTCTCGGGTTACACCAAGGTTTGGGCAAAGGATTGTTCCTGTAGACACATAAGTATTAATCCCTCGGTGATTAGTGATAATCTCCGAGATACTTATTGTTTCTTCATACATATATATATATATATATATATATATATATATATATATATATAGGGTAGGGATCATACGAGAACCAACTTTAGGGAGAGAACCAAGGAACCAGTGTGAACTGAGGGCATTGTTGTAAATACATAGGATAATTACAAAACAAACCGTGGGTCATATATCTCGAGTTAATTTGTGGATCCGGGTAAAATATTAAACATCAAAAAAGAGAAAAAGGCGACATTAACAAAAGGCAACACCATCTACCTTTCAAAAACCTTAGATCCACAAATTAACAAACCGCTACCGTCCACTGCCGTCACGTAATACCACTGTCCATCGTCCACCGTCCACGGTCAACCGTCCACATTCAACTGGTAACTCTGTTTGTTAATCGTTATTATAGATTCAGAAATTTTTAGACAAATCAAAACTTTTTGTATGTATCATAAAACCATCTGATGTGTGTCTTGGAAATTTAAAATAATTGAAGAATATCGATGAATATAGTGGTGGAAGACACATACCAGCTAGAGAAATTTGATTCTTTTTATAATTACCACCACTGACTTTGTTTTCAATTGATTTTCCATCCAAAGTTCTATTTGTCCATATTTTCAGTTGTACAGCTTATTGATAGCTATAACTGAATCATAGTTTTAACTGTTGTAATGTAATTTGTTGGATTCCCTGTGTCTAGAGTGTAAATGTCTAAAATAATATGTATAAATCCATGTAATGGTTTATGTTATCGGCACTGTTTAGCGTTCTCGCTTGTTTTATTGTTTAATATAAAGTATTAGTTAATTAAGGTGTGGATTACATGATTTTATTTTATTTTTATTGATGTATTGGTTTTTGTGTTTAATGAATTATATTTGAAGTGTGTTTATTGGTAAAATGTTTGCATATATTATATAGGAAGATAAATTGTGTTTTGCATTGTATATTGGACAAGCCGACCAAGCTAATGCACATTCGTTTTGTTATGAATGCACATGTGCAAAACGTAGTTTATAATGTTAAAAGTAATGTTAAATCATAAGCTGTTATAAGTAAGTAAGTAAGTAACGATAATGCACATGTGCAAATGTTTTGTTGTAATTACCAAAGTAATGTTGTTACACATGTGCATTCAGATTGAAATATCGGTTTTCTTATGTGATCTTTATTATTTGTAGTTAACAGATGGGGAAAACAGCAAAAAAAGTAAAATTTTTATTACAATCAAGGGAGAAAGGAACAAAAAAGTTGTCGGATGCAAGTGAAGATGATGACACAATTGTTAATCAGAAAGTTGAATCAGATAGGCATTATTTATTTAGTGCGGATGTAATTGGTATTGGCTTGTTCCATGTTATGTTCTTTATTTATTATATAGCAGAAACTGATTGAGATCCGTTTTATCTCCCAGAAGCAGAAGCTTGTGATGTCACGGTTTATCAGGAAGTTGAATCAGGTATGCACATGTGCATATGTGCATTTTTTTATTCTGAAATATTAAATGTTGAATGTTTGCACACAAAATATCCTATATGCAGATAAAGAATTAAAAAGAAAGGTTCAAACGAGATCAAACAAACGAAAACATATTCAAGCGGCGAATAATGATGGTATGTTGTTTTGGGCAATATTTAACATATATAGTTGATTATGCACATGTGCATAATTATGGATGAACATGATATAATGTGTTTTATGACAAATGTGTGTGCAGATGCAATTACAATAAAGAAAAACCATCAAAGAGTGTTAAAACGGTGGTAATGAAGTCAACTCAAAAGAAGGTTATGAAAAAAAGCAAATTGGCGTTCGAAACAAACATGCGTTACACCACATCAACGTCGGTTGGGGATAAGGAAATTGTCAAACAAACAAAGAAGTTTGTATAACATTTTGTGTAATGTATGTTTCGTTTAATATTTTGTTATGTTGGTGAACGTGAGGTTGTGAGATAATTAGAAATTCGTATGTATGTGGTTAACATAGTTGGTTTGTAATATGGATATTTTTTTGTTATCGTTTGTTTTATTGAGTTAGTACGTTTGGGAGAAACTACATGTAGTTGTATGATAAAAACAAATTGTTATAAAAACTTTGTTATTTGAAGGATGATGCATGCGTTATATGTATGCCTGAAAGTTAAACCACTAAAAAAATCTAACTATATTAGTGAAATGCACATGTGCATGTAGTACACGTTTCGTATTTTATAGTTGTTATATAGAGGTGTTTTAAGTTTATTCATGTTTGTTGTCATACACGTGTTTTATTTTCAATTTATGTTATAATATGCATGACTAAACACTTGACGAGTTCGAGTGTATTTTATATCTCACTTTGCGTCCATTTAATGATCATTGAATAGAATTTTAAATGTGAGACCTTTCAACCCCTCATCTATATTATTATATATACTTCATTATAATCAATTTCTTGAATGCTAATAGTCTTTTCATAACCCCAAACAAAATCTTAGAGCTAATTTCATGCTTTGAAACATTGTTTTGTCCAAAAAATTATGTCTTCATTATATGAGAAGAGAAAAAATCAATGAGAAGTTAAGACGCTTGCAAGATATGGTTCCGGATGCTACAAAGTATAAAGATATGAGTTAATCATTATATACATATATACATTTTTTTCTACTTGCTCATATGTTCTTTGACAATTACAAAAATTTATCTTCATAATATATCATTGTTTTGCTTCATTTAAATTTAGTTATTTGCTATAGACAATGGGAATGCCAGTGAAGTTGGATGTAATAATCAACTATATTGGATCGTTGCAGAATCAAAGTGAGGTAATTTAATTGTGCAACTAACAATTAAAACAATAAACAAACAATATTCAAAATTACTGATGAGAATATATTTTTCAAAATTAATTAGTACAGTTTTTTCTCTTCTTTGTGCATTTTTTAGTTTCTCTCCATGAAGCTTTCAGAAGCCAGCATGTTCTATGACCTATTGACCTCAACTTTACTGAATTGGATGGTATGGCTCCTATGAAGGTGACAGATGACTTTCCTAATTATCCTTGTTAAGAAGTTGTGTATCTTATATCATATATATTAATTAAATAAAACGAACAAAATTATAAATATAACATTCTAGATTTGCTAATACGTTTCTAATATATTATAAATATTACTTTCACTTACTGCATGGGATGGAAACTGATGTTGCATGGAACATGAAAACTGATTTTGCAGGGAACAAATGGACATGAAGGACAGATGATGGAGAGGATGGTTGGAGAAGGGTATGGGGACTTTCCTTAATTTCAATCAACATGGTCTCCTTGAACACCTTGAAATAGGTAACTCTATATATATGCATGCTCAAATATAACTTTATACATAAACTATATTTGTTCTAAGACTTTTAAGGTATTTGTTGATCTATTTAATGTTCTTGTTAAACGTTGTATGAAGTGTGGTTCATAATATTATTTTGCTTTCAACAATTATATATTGTTTAGGTTCTAATTCTAATTAATAAAATAAATTAAACACTAGCATAAAGAGAAAACAAAATGTGACGTTCGGCAAAATTAAGGTAAATCCGTACGTAATTAATATATGTAATTAACTGTTCTAAGCAAGAATTAATATCAATTAAGTATAATTGAGTATGCGGAAAATAGCGGAGTCTAATAGATGGCATAGAATGCTTAGTTTAATTAGAAGTGCGAAGGAATCGCATAAGAATAAACTAGTCTGAAACGGACGTTGGTTATTACCCGGCGATAAATAAATAACCGAAAATGATCCGAATGCCCGGGATATAAAATAAAGGTTATTTTTATGAAATATAAAGTGTTTTGGAACCCAGAACTATAAATGAAAACTCCAAATTAAAATCTCCCGGTAGCGAACAAAGTTCGCGTATCGCACCCGATGCGCGTAAAATATATAATTTCACCAAGTAAGAACCTAAATAAACTTACCAATACTTAAACTAGGCTATGTTTAACTAGAATTTAATTAAATATCCGTAATAGCTCGTAATAAGAACGCGCAAAAACCCGAAAAACCATAACCGAATCGATTCAATTTCTAACTAAACAATGGCAAGATATTTCTGGAAAGGCAATGGGGCACACAAGGCCACCCTATTATCGGCTCTCATGAGCCACCAAAGCCACCAAAATGTTGGATGCAAGTACATGTAATTATAATGTTAAGCATGCTTGAAAGATATTATATATCGTTTTATCACATGTGAATTTGCTTTATAAGAAACAAGCTTCTACCATAATATCACCATACAACAACAAAAAAATAAACTCCCAACACCTCCTAGAAACCTACGGCCATCACACATACACATTCCCATTTTGTGTTTTCAATAATTAACACTTAAAATCTCTTCATTTTCTAATCCTAAATCAAGTGTGTACAAAGTGCTTGGAGCATAACCCATGGAAGACACACTAAAACCCCTTCATAATCAAGTGTTTTGTGACTTCCCTAGCCTTGTGCTAGTAGTAAGTTTTCTTAAAACTTATCTTGTTCAAGTTTTTATTTATTTATATGCTTGACTTGCAAGTTGTTTTGGGGTGTTTTTAACTAAAGTTTTTAACAAGGTTTTGTATGTGTTTCTAAAAATGAAATGAAACATTTACAAGATGGTCATAAACATGAGTTTTAGGATGGTTGGTGATGTTATTTTGTTACAAAAATATTGTATGTTCTAGTATTTTAGAAGTTGTTTTGAATGAAAAACATAAAGTAACACCTAATACACCTAAAAATGGTTTTGATCGTCATATTATGACTAATGGAACCACTTGAACATGAAATAATTGTAACAAAATGTAATGAAGCTAAAATCACAAAAATATAGTTGTAGACTTTAAAAATACAAGTATGACCAAATGGACTCCAAGACTTAAATCAAACATGTTAGTAGGCTTAAAATGACCATATGAGACTAATAAAAGTGTTGGATGGTGAAAAAGAACACTTATTGTAATTTTGACATGTTAAAAGTTTACTAGTTTTAGTGGAAATTGTCATTTTTATAAGTCTTGGGAATAATATGTGACTTTTGTAAAGTTAGAGGTTTGGAAAGTAACTTTGGAAAGTCCATGGGTGTAAAATGTGATTTTGGAAACTTTATGTTGAAAAATGTAATTTTTGGAAAGTAAATGTTAATAATGAAAAGTTAGAATCCAAAAGGGGTGTTTTTGTAAAGTAAAGAAACTTATACAAAATATTTTATTTTGTGAAGATGATATTTTTATAAAAAGTGTTTTTATAAAAATATAAAGTTGCTACAAGTGTTGGGAATATAAACACTAATGTTTTTTGTAAGAAAAATGGTAACTTAAATGACTTGGGATGTTTTATATAAAAATATGCACTTTTACATTTATGGGGATGTACAAGTGTTGTAATAGTTTTAGGAATAAAACATCCAAGTTAATATATATATATAAATATATATATGTATTTAAAAGTAGGAAAATGTGTAAACCGGCAAGAAGTATGATTTCCTACAAAATATATATAAGTCAAGAAATCGGGAAAGCGGACGTACGTTAATGCAGCGAGCTATCGGACAAAAGTGTAAAACGAAAAAAAGTATAAATCGGACAAAAAGTAAATCGGACGGATAAGTCTACAAGTATAACTTCCTACAAGATACGAGTATATGTTATTGCGGCGATTACGGACTATTATTCCAAGTAAGAAAATAAGTACATATTTTGTGAACAAAATATATGTAATGATGATAAAGGGTGAAAATATATACATAAACCACTTTCCTAAGTGTTTGGAAGTAAAATGGGAGAGTTTGTAAGAAATAAAATAAGTTAAGTATGTTATTATAAGTATATGTATACTTATGGGAAAAATAACTACTTAACATGAAATGAATCTCGTTCGACAAGATCTTGGTATATTTATTTTTATGGGAAAATAAATATATAATAAAAGTGAGTCTAGTCGGAAGATATAACGAAATATTAATACAAGTTATAAATACATATTGATAAATATGTTTAAAGATCATGACGTGTAAGGAAAACGGTCAATGATCGGTGTTCGCGATGACGAAACCAACTAACTTGGTAATTAATACCAACGGTTATATTATAAGATTAAGTGAAACTTGTAACGGGATAAATCATCACCAACGGACCTAAGACTGGGTATATTCCTAATTAAACCGTAAGTATAAACGTGGTGTCGGGAGTTGGGGAAAGACAACTTGCCAGTAAGACACGCACTTTGAGACCGGTGCCTTATTAAGTCAGGACACATGTAGGTGGTCTCGCATGGACTTGGCAAAGACTAATTTCTGATTTCGTGACACGCTTGAGGTGAGTTTTCACGGCCCCTTTCTGTTTTTAATATTTTCAAACTCGGGGGAAAGATATGTAAGTAAGAAAGTATTAAATGTGCGGTAACATGTGAAAGTATGAAATGGTATATAAGATGGGCACATGGGTAACAGTAAAGTCACATGGGACGTGAAGTCTCCGCAGTTAACCGTAACCATTAATACAAAGTGATGTAGCCATAGAATATGGGAATAGTACTATTGGCTCTTGACGAGACCCACCCTGTTTGATTAGCGATCAACACGGAAGGACCACGGGGTGCGACGATATTTTAAATTAGTTGTTACCCATGTAAACAACTTGCGGGGCAATGAAAAGTAGTCTGGTTTTGGTTATGGGCTCATGGGGAATCCATCGGTATTAGGACTAGCTACCCTAATGTTATATGTAGCACATTTCTATTTCGTTATGCGCACTTATTTACAAATGAATGTTAATTTATTTTTCTGTCAAAACCTGTGAAGCTCACCAATATATTTATATATTGACGTTTTCCCCAACATATCTTTCAAGTAACTAAGAGGGTGAAGCGTGCAATGGCTAGGGGCGGGCAAAATAAAGACGAGACGGACTTTTGTTAGGGAATTACTAATATTTCCTCTGGATTGGGAAATATTTGAAAATCCTTATTTTGTTAAAAACTACATTTGGGGACGTGTACCTAAACAAAATACTTTCCGCCTTCTAATGAATGTTTATTTTCTAAATTTTGTGTTTGTTTAATCTGTCTATGAAACATTTCTCTTCGCTCCACGCCACGTGTTTCCGCCGTTGTCGTGGTGTGACACAAAACCTTCACTATGTGTTAATTACTTATGTTATTTGTGCTAAGAAATATGATATTGAAAAGCCATAAATCCACGCTCACGCTAATGAATCAACCCGAATTTTATCTTCTATACTATATTATAAAGCATCAGTGAAAGATACCCACAAAATTTAAGTAAATACAATCTTTATTACTTATAGTACAATGCTTATTTAAGTCATTTAGGGGGTAAAATTGTCTTTCTACGTAAATATTAAAATTGTTGAAGAAATTAATTTAACATAATTATAAAATTGATGACGAAATTAACAATAATGTGGTGACTCTTTATATTCATAACCTTCATGTCTTTATTATGTTTGTATCAATGTTATAGTCTGATAAATAGTGGTCATGTATTTGGTATATAAATAATGTGGTGACTCTTCACATACATAACTTACATATCTTTCAATGTTTATAGTAAAAATAAATTACATCATATATTATGTATTTATATCTTCTTTTTTAAATATATGTGGTTGCAGGATGGTATGATGTGACACTCTGCACACAAATAAAAAAAATATGTATGCTTGAAGTTTGTCAACACACCCAACTCATGACACGTTTCAACCCATTAAAGTGAGCGATATATGTAGGCTTGACGTTTCTACAAGCAAATATGGTAGAGATACTTCATGAACGTCATCATCTTCCTCGATGGTTTTTTGTTTTCTCTGCTACTATAAGCTTCTAAGAATAGAATTTAAATTTCTGATCTCATGAAGTCACCAAGTGTTTACATATCGAAAAGAAGACAAGTTCTTATTAGTCAATTTGGTAGTTTTAACTATATTGATTACTAATTTGTTTGGTCTAATATATTTGTT
>JAUTDX010005534.1:0-18086 GCA_030844895.1 Ambrosia x helenae | reverse complement strand
GAAGTTATACGTGTGAGCAGAGAAAGCATTTATATTATGCGAAAATGACAAGATGAATCCTAACCCAACGTCTACCCCCCTTTAACCTCACAGGTTTATTTATTTAAGTTTAAGTTTTCTACAGGAAAAGCCTGGTGCTCTGATACCATAATTGTCACACCCCAACCTGGAACAGGTTGACGTGTCACTATTACAGATATCAAAACCAAACACAATCCCTTTAAAAAGAAAATAGAATTCACAAGACAACCAATAGTCCCCAAACAAAAATCCTAAATCTTAATTTATTTAAAACGGAAATAAACGAAAATGAGAGTTTAATTATTCTTGAACTTCATTACTCTCTCACTCTCTCACTCATCCCTGATTCCCCAGATTACCTGCAAACACATAAGACAAACAAAACAAAGAAAATACGGCTGAGCCAAAGGTTGCTCAGTAACGCGAAAAACAACAGTACAAGTAAAGCCGGACGTACAATACTACGAAAAGGTACCGAAATTGAACCGAAATATAAGAGTTGAAACTGAAAACAGATACTGACACAACGAATCGCATTCAAAACTTATATCAGATACATACAGAAACAAATCAGATAATATCAACACAACACATATCATATACTAAAATACGTGACTATACAAGCCAATAAATAAGTCACGTAATGTAGAAGCACCCACGAGCCTAAACAGAGGGGTACACGGATAGCTAGTCCATGCACCTATGAGATGGTGCGCGTGGCGTACACACATTGTCACAGGTTTGGGGTGTGACAATTACAGATATCAAAACCAAACACAATCCCTTTAAAAGAAAATAGAATTCACAAGACAACCAATAGTCCCCAAACAAAAATCCTAAATCTTAATTTATTTAAAACGGAAATAAACGAAAATGAGAGTTTAATTATTCTTGAACTTCATTACTCTCTCACTCATCCCTGATTCCCCAGATTACCTGCAAACACATAAGACAAACAAAACAAAGAAAATACGGCTGAGCCAAAGGTTGCTCAGTAACGGAGAAATTCAACAGTACAAGTAAAGCCGACGTACAATACTACGAAAAGGTACCGAAATTGAACCGAAATAAGAGTTGAACTGAAAACAGATACTGACACGAATCGAATCTCAAAACTTATATCAGATACATACAGAACAAATCAGATATATATCAACACAACACATATCATATACTAAAATACGTGACTATACAAGCCAATAAATAAGTCACGTAATGTAGAAGCACCCACGAGCCTAAACAGAGGGGTACACGGTAGCTAGTCCATGCACCTATGAGATGGTGCGCGTGGCGTACACACATTCATCTCCAGAAAACAGAAACATATATCAGATGTCAGAAATCAGAAACAGATCTAGGATATATCCATACGCCTCTAAGGGACCATGTCAGAGACGCCGTGATTTTGATTACGCACTGTCACGGAAAGTGTTCATGTCGCTGACGCCCCAACGACAAGTCAGAAACAGAGTGCTCGGGTGACAGGAGTACAAAAGCCATATCATATTTAAAAAATACTAGCACAAGTCTAAATGGAACATGCAACAATGATTACAAAATGAAGGTATATTGCATGCTATCAAAATCAAATGGAAAATATGAATTCAACAAAATCCGCACTACAAAGTGACGGACCGGATTTATATATATATAAATACTATAAAGAGAAGGAAATGGAATCCGTACTTAATTAGCAAGCAAGCAACACCAACAAAATGTCCTCAACAATAAAGTAAACCTACATTTTTATGTAGTCGAATACATTTAAGAACCTTGACACATTATCCGATGCATAACCTTATTGGTTTTCCGCGGCGACGAAAACTTTATTTCAATTAATATGTATTTCGTTACTATAATTTAAATACCACAAATCATCCCTTTGTAATTTGGGATTTAGTGTGATGAGATAATAATGGTAAAATGTTATTTCAACTAAATCGACATATACTGTTCTTTTAGTATTAGTCATTTAAATTTACCTATGTTATGAATAAATTCCAAAATTTTATATAAGGTCATCAGTAGCATACATAAGCTATGGATTCTAACATACTTAGGCTATGGATCATAATTGTTAAGCTAAGGGTTGACCGGTTGAGAGATACACTGACATAAACACCAATTACCTAAGCCCATTTTTTTTTTAAACACAACTTGGTGGTCATTTGTAATCATTTATTGAACGATTATTTATATAGACATAGACGCATTTTCATTCAAGAGCTACCGAATTAATTTGATCAGATTGTGGTTGTTTGACCGAACTTATGGTTAAAAATATGCTAATTCCTACAAAATCTCAATCATCCATGTAAATAAAATCTAGTCGTCGGAATCGTTTTTTTTATAATAACCATAGCTATTTCAAAACATAAACTGATCAGAATTCATACCCCAAATAGATGAGCAGGTTCAGGCTGAAGAGTGTAACAGTAGCGAAGATAGTACACGAGAACACGCACGGTGATCGTAGTCAAGGAACAAGATTGATAGAACTTAGGTGGTAGCGATTGCGGCGATCAATCTCTAGACAAATCTAAAGGTTAAGATTTAGGAAGATGGTATGAGGGTTTTAATTATGAGGTCAAGGTTTTTAAAAGGTTAAGAAAATGGCGATAACTAGTAACGATTCCGTAAGCTTTGGCAAGGTAGTTGGATTTAGATAAGGATAGAGCTAACTGTTTTGAATGATTTAAGCAATACAATTAAAAGAAAGGTGAGTTGGAACACTAGAAGTCAAGGTCATGGATATACTATTAGCTCTTTATTTAGTATCATTGATATTATTATTATTATTAGTATTTATATATATATTTTTTTTGAACGGAACCCACTTTAGAAAGAAGCATACACTTTAGTTCTTATTCTTATTTATATATATCTTTATTGACATAAATAATTAAGTCACCAAGTCAAAACTAATGATTTTTTTTTATACAACATTACAAAAAAAAACAATTCTCTAAAATTCTTTGAGCATTACATAAGGAATAAAAGGAATCCTCCAAATCATGGCGAAATCATCTTGTTACAAAACTGTAAAAATATATATGAAAATGTTATATACCAGGTTTGGAGCAGCCATTCCACCCAGCAGACAGAATGGTCATAACCTAAAAGTCAATGCATTGACTTTCAAGACTATACAAAAGAACCTGATGTCCATGTACGGAATTAAAAGTAAATAACATTAAAGAAACTTACAACTTCAGAAGGGTCATTCCAGATACTCGGAAAAATGCATATAAGTTTATAACGTTATAACTTATATGATTGCTATTCAAGGTAATGAACTTTTATAAAAAAGAATTTAAGGTAACTTGTTATGTTGCAATATGGATGACCCGTTTTAAACTATCAAGTTAATGGAATAATAATCATATGTTGTCTTATGCATAAGGCAAACACATTGGGCCGGTAAAGATTATTTTACTAATAATAGCTATATCAATTTATCATTAAGTACATTGAAACAGAGACAACGAATATATATACCCTTTAAAGTATAAGCAATTACTTACGAAAGAAATTTCCAAAAGTTCTACAGGAGATGTTACCTTGTCATGATCTCCTGCTTATACCAAAACAGTTGCATCCTTTAATGGAGGTTCTGATTTCAAGGTCATTGAACCCCCCCCCCCCCCCCCCCCCCAAAAGAGACCTCTTTAGCAAAACCTAACACAATTGGATTCGACAACATCAAACGATTTAGTATAGAATCAAATCAGATCTCATATTAGGTTTATTGATATATGGCAAACTCAAGGTACTTCAAAATCATTCACAGAGATTAAATTAAGATTATAGTTTTGAAAGTAATAGACAACACTTAACATATTAATACACCGAAAAAAAAACCCTAAATCTGTTTCATACCTTAACATATTAATAAACCGAAAAAAACCCTAAATCTGTTCATACCTTAACATATTAATAAACCGAAAAAAAAAAACCCTAAATCTGTTCATACCTTAACATATTAATAAACCGAAAGAAAAAAATCCCTAAATCTGTTCATACCAATAAACCGCAAAAAAAACCCTAAATCTGTTCATACCTTTACAATAGGAGATTTGGATGATTTGCCTCAAATGATATAGATCGCCATAGACGGAATCGTTTGGTGAGCAGGGTCAAAGCTTCGGCGTAAAGTTAGGGTTAGGATTTGGGGCCGCTGATTAGTTTTTGGAGGATACCGAACGCGTTGGAATGTTATATACCCGGGTCAAAAAAGAATCCGGGTTAGAAGATGGGTTTGGATAGTAGATTGGTTGGTTGACATGTGGACTTTCATTGTGAGGAGCTTTAGTATGGGGACAAGTGTCCCCCTAGCTACTCTTTTATTAGAAGAAGGAGATTCCTTTGTTATTTTGTAGTAAACTAGTAGATTGCCCGCGGAGTGCAGCGGGGAACACAGACATTTCTAAAGGTGTGCATGGTTCGTTCAGTAGGTTATTAGCCTCATAGATTGTCGTTTTCCAATTCGATTTAATTCATTTTGACAAATAATAAAAAACCAAACATTAGCTAAATTTTTTTGTTAATCCAATGGAGGTATAATAAATACATGAAATGTAAGTATAAAAGTTAAATTATATGAATATATGAATGGTTCAATTTAGATTTGACTGGTCTCGTGAATAAGGGTACAAAAAATGATAACCGATTTTTAGTTAATTCGGTTTTTGATTAATATCAATTTGGTTCGTTTGTTTTTTAGTTCGGTTTCAGTTAACGGTTCCCTTATTGATCACCCCTACATATCTATATCATACATAATATATTTGATAGGGAATTTTAAGATACTCATAAGTTAATAGTTTTTATAATATAATACATAACATACAACCCTAAATTGAGGGTAAATTAGTCTTCAAACACGAATTACACTTTAATTCCCCAGTTTACTCAACTTTTATTTATTTAAATAATAGTTACAATTTTTTCGAATATTTTAAGCTAACTACCTTAGAATTGTAAAGAACCATAATTTTTTTATGCGTTAATGCTTTTTGTTAAGAAAAACTACATCATAAACCAGGCATTTTATTCTTTATAATTGTATTGTTTTTTTCTTAATAAAAAATTAATGTATCATGTGATTAACAATATCTAGGGATGGACAATAACTGAACCCTCAACCGAAATCAAACATAAAAGACATACGAAACTGAACCAAAACCGACAAAAACTGAATTAACCATAAACCGAGTTAACCTAATATCGGTTTTTTTTTGTACGCTAAGCTAACCAAAATTAACCAAACCGAAACTAAACCATTCATATAATCATAACTTTTTTTTACCTTTATACATTCATTTCATGTGTTTATAAGCAAAATTTTTAGCCAAATTTGGTTTTTGGTTATTAACCAAAATCAACTAAACCAAACTAAAACTGACAATCTTACCAAATAAACTAAACCAATTAATCGGTTGGTTAATAAGATTGATTAACCGATGATGACGATTTATGTTTCGGTTGAGGTTAATAACTGAACTGAACCCAACCACACACTATTAGAAGTGTCATTGTTCCCTACTACATCGCGTGGGAACGCTGTTACGAGTATATGAACGATAATCAATTTTAAGTTAAATCAATGTCAGTTAATTTAGTTTTCAATTGATTTTGGTTCAGTTTTGTCTGTTTTTTTTGTTTATTTGGCTTCGGTGAACGTATAATTCACTGTTAGATGTTGTTAATTACGTAGCACATAAAAGTTTTTAAATTAAAGATACATGCATTCTCCCCCTTGAGAGTGCCATGTAAGATGCCACACGGCATTGAGTTATTTTAGGAAAAAAGAATTTAAAAACAAATTTGGATTTTTCTCTTTCATGTTTCATCCCATACTTTTTAAATGTTAATATCTTTTATATACAATATTTTTTAAAGGAGAAAATTACACCAAATTTACGAGCGTTTTATTTATATTTCCAACGAGTACCATAGTGCTATATAAAAAACGGAGAAAAAAACGATTAATTTATGTGGGGTTTTGTTCATACAGGAAAAAAAAAACACAAAGTGTTGGTTATTCATTAATTATGTATAGACAAGTCATTAATTATGTTCAAACAAGTAAATATGAATTATATAATATTGGAGTTATACATTGTTTAATGTTAGACGTTAACATTAGAGATACATTGTTAATTGTTTTGGGTTAGGTGTTACCCGAAACTTCTCTGCATGTAACTGTAAAGCTATCAGTCTATTTCGTATGTAAAATTAATATGTCATATTAGATTTTCAACTCGGGACGCTCCTGGATTTTAAATCTAGTACATTATAATATATAATATAGTATAGATTAATTCTTTCTAGTTTAAAAACAAATGTATTAAATAACCAAGTTATGGTTATAACTCTAACACTTATTTTAATATAGTAAAATAGTTTTTTTGTAAGAACTGTGAGAATCAAAGGGGTAAAAAAATTTATTTTTTTTAGAATTTTTTTTTTCCATGTGCTTAAACATTCTGTCTAGATGAATAATACAAAAAAAATTAAAAAAAAAATTAGTGTAATTACGTCATTAAGGTAAATACATTAGTTTACACTAGAGTAATTATGTAATTACTCTACACGTAATTACTCTACACCAATTTTTTTTTTAAGTTTTCAATACTATAATACATGTTTAACAATATGGGGAAAAAAAATTTAAAAAAAAAAAATAAAAAAAATACTCTCCTTTAATTCTCACAGTTCTTACCAAAAAAACTATTTGTACCGGATCTTTCCCCTATTTTAATAATCAATAAAATATGTCGAAGTAAGTTCAGTAGCATTGCCAAATACATCGATAAAAGATTATCCGTATAACTAGGAATGCAAATTTCAAGTTACAACTTTGAAGACCACTTAGATGGTGCACCAATCCAAAAAGCAAAACCAACTATATAAAGATGTATGTATAAGAGTAAACGTATACTTGTTTCCTTTACCATATCCACGTCCTCAACCATGATCACATCTACGTCATAGGCGTTGACTACGACTTCCAACTTTGATAATAATATGTTGCCACATTAGCTTCTGGTCGAAATCGACAATCCCGTTATGATAGAATGACACCCTCCTTGCTTTCCTTATGGGAGGTAGGGAGTTTGAGTCCTATCGGCACCAAAATGCTGCTGTGGGCCGGATTTTACGGCAGTGGTCTTTCGGGCGGGGTGCCCCGAGAACTGGTGTGAAATTATTGGTGGACCCGGATAACTCACGAAGTACTCTCTTATCCAGTGAGTACATCGTGAGTGATCGTGATTGATTTGTTAGCGTTAAAAAAAAGGAATGGGGCAACATCGGTTGGACATGTCCATTGGGTTTTACTCGGTTAAAGCAAACATGAATACGTCAAACTACCTCTTAACCTTCATGATATTGATGTTGTATGAATCTCTTCAATTTTGCCAACGTAAAGCCCAAAAAAAATTAAAGGTTTATAAAGCCGATAATTCTTTCAATTTTGCAAATTCGTTCACGTGGGTTTACAGAGAGAACCTTCAGCACTCTAGGAGGTCATGCTATTAACATGTTAAAAGGATTTAAGGATTGGTGGCATGCAACCATGGTTTTTTAAAACCGTACCGGCCTGACTGAGAAACGGACCCCCGGCCGGTCTGGTTTGCTACATTGGACCGCTAGTGCATTGTACCGGAATTGACCCGGTGACCTGGCCAGTCGGACCGGGAATAAGGAGGTTGGACCGGTTTTTTTTTTTTATTTTTTGGGATTTTGGTTTTGTTTTTTGGGCCAATTCATTGGAACGCTCGGACCGGTGAACCCGCCGGGGACTCCAGTCGACATCCAGGGTTCTGAAAACATTGCATGCAACCACATATTGTAGCCAAGTTTCCTCATCTCGCTTAAACTTGAGTTTAAACTTTAAAGTAGGTTTTGCAACCAAATAGTGAAAAATCGATTTTTGAACTATTTCCTCAAGATCGATTCGACACACCATACATCAGGAACACCTCCTTTTCAGGGAGAGGTAATATTTAGTAATTGAAACCCAAAGGAGGTTCATGTCCCAGGGCAAAGATGTGTGTATACAGTCTTTTGTTTGCGAAGCGCACACTACAGTGATAAAATTCCAGAAACATATCATATCAAAACCTATCGTGATGTATCATGTGACAAAAATGTAAACATTCCAGGAAAATTAGCAAAACTTAGTGATAAAAATCAAGAACAGCAACTCAAATCTTTAGGTCAACCTTTGGTCAACGTTCATTATTCAATAACATAAGCATTGACTTCCATCAAAGGGTAAATCAGTAATTTTACCATATTCCATAACAAACCGTCGTAACTAACAACCAACCACCCACCATCATCATCATCAAGATCAAATCTCAACCGTTGATCCACACCATCTTAGATCTTCCTACCGTTGAATCCAGCCAACGCCAAAAGATTCTGATCCGACGGACAGAAACTAAACCTCCTATGCAACATTAACCCACACCACATCCCTCCACCGTCAGATCTCACACCTTCTTTCCCACCCCTTCACCATCATTATTATTATTCACCTCCTTAAACACCGTCGTCGTTACCGACGACGAAGACGACGTCGTTGAATCATTCCCATCAGAAAAATCCACCAAATCGTCAAACGACGTCGTTGACCTCTCACTACGTTTCGAACTCACTCGACTAAAATTCGGATGCCACGACATCCTCCGTCTATTGTTATTATTATTACTATTATTATTTTCATTCTCGTTCTTCTTCTCTCCGATCAAATCACGAAAACAAACGGCGGACAATCCATCAAACGCCGGAAAATCGGAGCTCTCGTAAACCGTCGCAGCAATGTTTAAAACGCCGTGAACTCTACCAGACGGACGGCGGATATGGACGGCGGAGAATGCCGGAGTACCAATAACAGCACCGGTTTTAGGATGAACAAGAGAGGTGCTACTTAACAGGAACCGAACAGAGCCAATAAGGTAGTCTCTGATGTAACCAGAGGCGTAAATATGGACTTGAACAGCGGAAGTGTCGGCGTAGATGAATGAAGGAGGGACACGGAAGAGGAATTTTTCGTTCCAGGTAGGTTGTCGCCTCCGATTAGGTCGAGATGGGTACGGAGTTTGGATGATGGGTTGATCCAGGTGACGGCGTAGGTGTGCATACGGTGGGTTTTGGTTGAAGGTGGGATCTTGAGGGATTGGGCTGAGATCAAGTTAATCTCTAGGATACGTGTGTCTGTCGACATTGTTGTTGTTGAAGGTTATGTTATGTGATCACTGTTTTGTGATTGGGATAAGTGATCAAGAATTGATGATGAAGGGGTTTGTTTGGGGTGAGAGAGACGCGATGATGATGAAGATGATGATGGTTTTGGTTCTGTTTTGTTCGCGCTCTCTGACGGTTGAGATTAATATTATTATTATTGTGTGTAAATTACTAAAGTGTCCTCCTAATATATTGGGCTAAACGGACCACCAAAACTATGATCTTTTAATAATAAGCAATTAATTTGAGAAGGCGAAAATTAGTGAAAGTCGGTTCGGATGGTGGTTATGTTAATCGTTATTATATAAAAATCTGTCTAGTAGCTTAAGTCGTTAAACCACCCACTTTATGTTGGAATGGTATGGAAACTCACTGATAGAAAATCTATGGCTAAAAGGTTACGGGTTTGATTTTTTAGAGCGTTGGGTTTTACCGGTTTTTTCCGTTGTCGTGCCTTCGGAGGGTGAATGGTCGGGTTTCCCTGGAACCGGTGGTTGGTGGGCTAGGGGCTCCGTCCGTCTATGTAAAGACCGGCTAGGCTCCTTTGGCCATTGGGAGCCGGTACGAAGTACCTGGTTTATACTTAGTTATAAGTTCAAAAAGAAAGTAGCTTATGTCGTTCCTTTTTTATATTATTTAGTAGTTAAATTAGTATCTCTTTCTGATTGATGCATGTTATAGGAATTTTAGATTCAATTTTAAAAGGTTGGGTATAAAGCGTCAAGTCATGGGATGATAGATTCAACTAGAGTTTCCTAATTGGGTAGAAAAAATGTTAATCAGGTTAACCTGATTAACCCAATTTTACTTAAAAGAGTGGCAAATAGTCCTATAACATGCATCAATCAGAAAGAGATACTAATTTTAACTACTGACTCCTCCCATATGTTTTATTTTTATTGCGAGCATGATGTTTTGTTTCGTTTGCTGTTTGAGCAACAAAAATGGTTCGGCTTGTGCTAATTTTATTTGACATATTTTAGTAAATATTTGTTTTTGCTACATGTGCCCAACACATGTTGGATGCTATTGGGGCGAAGGCTTAGTGACTTCCTCGGGTTTGCTCGCGGCCATCACTGAAGTTGTCAACCTATGGCTTAGGGGGCCTGCCCTAAGACGCTTGCCGAGTTCATTGCATCGGCCCCCTCACCCCCTTATTGAAGCCCGATAATGGAATTCGGCCTATTGCTGTGGGGGGCATTTGGTGAAGGCTAGTTTCTAAGGTGGCAATGAAGAAGGTTGGGAAAGACATTGCCCAGTACCTGGGGGACTTTCAATTTGGAGTAGGGGTACCAAATGGGGCAGAGGCGGTGCTTCACAGTGCCAATAGGTTCTTCAACTCTTTTCATGCGGATGGGTCTCTGGCTATGCTTACAGTCAAGGTTGTAAAAATCCCGATTAATCGGTGATTAATCGCTAGTCCCCACTTTACTGATTAATTTTGAGCTAATCACTTAATTAATCGGTGGCGGTCCAGGGTTGTAAAAATCGCGATTAATCACCGATAAGTCGGACCAAATTCGTCCTAGTCAGACCTTAAAAACTCAAAATTAGGTCAAAAATGAATTCGAACGAGTCATAACTGGAGTAAATCGATCAAATCAAACAAGTTCTTATGTCAAAATTGGATGATAATCCATGATTTAGATCCAAAATCGATGAAACTCCATGAACACTAGTTGCATCTGAAGGTTCCGTATGATGAAAGAATGAATGGGAGGAAAAAACGGGATATGGTGAACGATGAAGGTGATTATTTATGTTTAGGTATTTTAATATTTAACCTCAATCCATATTCACTAGTTTATATTTGGCTCCTAAACTTCTATATTTATACATATAAGATATAAAGTAACATTATATATGTATAAATTTGGAAAAATATATATAAAAATCCAATCCGATTAATCCCGATTAATCCCTAGTCGGTACCTCACTGGCTGACTAGCGCCTAGCGAGTTCTACAACCTTGCTTACAGTAGACTTCTCCAATGCCTTCAACATGGTCGACCGTACAGTTTTTCTCCAAGAGGTTCACCAGCGATGCCCGTCCATATATCCGTGGGTCCAGTTCCTTTATGCCCAGCCTGCTAGGCTGTATGTGGGCAATGATTGTATTGGGGCTACCACCGGAGTGCAGCAAGGAGATCCTTTAGGGCCCCTTCTCTTTGCCCTTGCCTTACATCCACTTATCATGCGGAATCAGGAACACTATAACCTACCGTTTCATGCCTGGTATTTGGATGATGGGACGATTATAGGCAACGCATTGGAGGTTGCTAAGGCTTTAGACATTATCAACGTGCATGGGCCATCTCTGGGGCTTCATCTCAATATTAAGAAAACAGAGGTCTTTTGGCCGACGTGTGACGGGTTGAAAAGTCAGGACGGGCTTTTCCCGACAGGGATTGGTAGACCTGAGAAAGGGGTTAAGTGTCACACCCCAACCGATGGCGGAATACATCAGGGCGAGACTTAGTGGTAGATTGTTCAAAGATTTCATGACACTAAATTTTGTGACAATATAGTTTTAAGATAGAATCTCATTTATTGTCTAAAAATAGAAATACAAGTAGTTCAAATAATGAAAAATACAACAACAAGAATATGATAACTTGACTAGAGTGAGTTTCTATGTCCAATCCTAAGTAGTTTTCTTGAATGTCCTGCAATAAATATTTCCTGCAACATGTATAAAATATCGTCAACACATAAAGCATTGGTGAGCATACTAGTTTTGACATACATACATAGTATAATAAAGTTTTGCTTATAGGCATATGCAAGAGAACCATACAAACGGCGACTAGCCACGAAGAATTTTGCTTAACATGACCCATGTAGGGGGCGGATAGCCAATCCTATAGCGCTATACATGCAAGGTGGGTTGTCAACTATATGAACATTTGTATGTTAGAGTAAATAATTCTACATAGCATAGCGTACAAGCATATAATAGACTTTAGATTGCGCATGATAGAATTTAGAATATGATAGACTTTAGACTAAGGGGCTGTTTGGTTGAGCCTCTTAATGATTCATTAAGAGGTTCACCTCTTAATCGGACAGAGGTGATAGTGTTTGGTTGGTAAAATGCAAGCCTCTTAATCATTCATTCAGTGCTGA
The DNA here is from genome assembly GCA_030844895.1 of Ambrosia x helenae. Lineage (NCBI taxonomy): Eukaryota > Viridiplantae > Streptophyta > Magnoliopsida > Asterales > Asteraceae > Ambrosia > Ambrosia x helenae. The sequence goes on along the minus strand of JAUTDX010005534.1, from coordinate 5,684 downwards.
ATCCTACAGCACATCCAACATGCTGAATAAAATAAAAGACATCAGATACCCTCATCTTTCACAAACAACAAACCCTAGTCATTCCACCTCTCATCTCCTCTCTCCACCCATAGCTCCGCCCCAACCGCCTCCTCACCACCACCCGCCGCCGCCGCCCTCCTCCTCCGGCCTCCTCACCACCAGCCGCCTCCTCCTCCGTCCTCCCCCCACCACCAGCCTCTTCCTCCGTCTCCTCACCACCAGCCGCCTCCTCCTCCGTCTCCCCACCACAGCCGGCGTCCTCCTCTGTCTCCCTACCACCAGCGCCCTCCTCCGTCTCCCCACCACCAGCCGCCCTCCTCCCTCTCTTCACCAACAGATCTGCTTTTCAGAAGGTAATCCCGTTTTTTTTTTTAACTGATTTGTCATTTCTTTTCATTATTATGTTGTGCTTGTTTGAAATGCCCAATTTTTATGGGTTGTTTAACTGATTTTCTTTTAATTATTTTTCAGATTTTATTTATTTTTCTGATTTTTTTTCTTTTATTTTTTTTTTTCTGAATTTGGTGATATATATGAATTTGGTGATTTTTATGAATGGTTTTGATGTATGTTGATTGTTATGTTGTATGGTAGAATGGTTTTGATGTATGTTGATTGTTATGTTGTATGGTAGAATGGTTATGTTGTATGTTGATTGTTATGTTGTATGGTAGAATGGTTTTGATGTATGTTGATTGTTATGTTGTATGGTAGAATGGTTTTGATGTATGTTGATTGTTATGTTGTATGGTAGAATGGTTATGTTGTATGTTGATGTTATGTTGTATGGTAGAATGGTTATGTTGTATGTTGATTGTTATGTTGTATGGTAGAATGGTTTTGATGTATGTGTGATTGTTATGTTGTATGGTAGAATGGTGTTTGATGTATGTTGATTGTTATGTTGTATGTAGAATTGATGTTGTATGGTAGAATGGTTATGTTGTATGTTGAAAAAGATACATGTTTTCTTTGTTGTATTTTGATTGTTACTACTAGTTATATTAGAAACATGGATAATTGGTATGATTGAGGTGGTTTAAATCCCTTATCTTTAGGAACCAATATCCAAAGAAATGGCGAAAAGGATTAGGATTAATTGGAAGCAAGAAGGTGTTGAAAAAACCTTTCTTGAAGCATGTGTTCATGAAGTAACCGTTAATGGACGTGAAGGAAGTAGTCTTAAACAAGCGTCGTGGAAAAATGTAGCTGAAAAATTGAAAACTCAAAACAATTTCATAGTGGACCAACGTCAAATGAAGAATCACTATGATTTTGTAAAAGGAAAATTTTCAGCTTGGTTAAAGCTTAAAAACAAAACCGGGAATGTCTATGATCCAGTTACAAACACTTTTAACTTGTCAGAAGAAGAGTGGCAAATTGAGATGAAGGTATTTGTTTTATACTAATAATTAGTAGTGGTATATTTCATTAATATTATAGTATTTTAAAATATTTCTTCACACAGTCTAACAAGTATGTAGAAGCTTTGAGAACTGCGCCACTTGCTTACCCCGAGCTTTGTTGTCAATTGTATGAGGGGTCTACTTCAAATGGGTTTGATAGTTGGGGCCAAGTGCTACGCTTCTCATCCTTCTGAGGAAGTGTATGAGCAAAATTTGGATGGTATGGATGTCGAATGCACTCAAGTGGATTCCCCAGGTAAAGGTGTTAGTCAGGAGTCAAGTATTCGGTCCCAAAAAAAAGAAAAAGGAGAGAAACGAAAACATAAGGCAACATTAGAGTCAAAGCTCATAGAAGTTGGTGAAGATATTAGCAAGTTGGTTGGAATGATGATTCACGAGAAACAAGCACTTTCTGATGATATGGATGCATGTTTGGCGAAGTTGGAGACATTGGGTTGGGATGATTCGGATGCGAAATACGAAACTGCGCTTTTGCTTTTTGGTGAGAGTGCCGATCTTAGGAAACTGTGGGTACGTCTTAAGCCGCAGAATTGTGAGAAATGGGTTAAGAATGCGGGAGCGAAGTATGGATTGTTTAACTAAGTTTGTGCTTTGATTGTTTTTTTTTTGGATGTTATGTTATGGATGTTATGTTTTGGATTTCATGTTATGGATGTTATGTTTTGGATGTTATGTCATTGATGTTTATTTTTGGATGTTATGTCATTGATGTTTATGTTTTGGATGTTATGTCATGGATTTATGTTTTGGATGTTATGTCATGGATGTTTATGTTTTGGATGATATAGTTTATTTATGTTATGATAGGTATCTTATGGCTTCGGACGATGAGATTATAGTTTTCATTATCTATTGTTGGTATTGGGTCTCATTAGCCTCGAGAGTAATATAATGTTAAAAGGATAAGAGACTTGAATTCGGCATTAACCGGTCATGAATACACGCAAGAATTATTGCATGGTACTTCTACACAATGTCATGAGATGATGCGTCTTTCACGTGATGCATTTATATTGTTGTGCAATCATTTTAAACAAAAAAATTGGTTGCAAAGTAGTAAGTCAATAACCTTGGAAGAAAAGTTGGCTATGTTTTTTATGGTCATTGGACATAATGAACGTTTTCGAATGGTTAAACGAAGGTTCCAACACTCAACAGAAACAATTCATAGATGTTTTCATGAGGTCCTAAAGGCAATGATGAATTTCGCAAGAGAAGTTGTAGTTCCAACATCTTCCAATGTAAACGCAAATAACTCCGAACGACATAGAAGGCTAAAAGAAATATTTCCTGGAGCAATAGGTGCCTTAGATGGAACGCTTATACATGCGATCGTGCCTGCTGATCAACAGACTCGTTACAGGGGAAGAGGAAAAGGTGAATGCTTTCAAAATGTATTAGCAATTTGTGACTTTGATATGATATTCACATTCGTATGGGCCGGATGGGAGGGAATTGCACATGATTCACGAGTTTTAAAAGAAGTTGCATTCAACCCAAATTCTGGCTTTCCTTTCCCGCCACCAGGTTTTTAACCATTCTTCAATGTTCATTTCATACATTATTTGTTTTTTATATGATAGTTTTGATATTGATACAGATAAGTATTACTTTGTGACGCTGCGTACACCAACACTCGTGGATTTATGACTCCTTACCGTGGTACGAGGTATTGGTTAGCCGATTTTCGACGACAACGTGCGTTAACTAAGGAAGAAAGATTCAATCATGCTCACGCACAACTCAGAAATGTCATTGAACGTGCATATGGTGTTCTAAAGGCGAGATTCCCAATCCTAAAGCAAATGGCTCCCTTTTCTTTTCCAAACAAAGAGACATAGTGATTGCTTGTTTCGCCGTCCATAATTTTATAAGGAAATGCAATATTTATGATCAGTTATTTATGGAGTATGATGAGAACACGATGTTTCATGAAATGCAAAGTGGGGAAAATGATGGCCTGATAGTTCATGACATAGAGTGGGGTTCACAAGGTATTGACTATATGAATTCTTTACGTGACCAGATTGCTAATCAGTTGCTTTCAAATGCTTCATCAAATTAAAATTGTATGCAGAGTTGTGTTATTTGTATGGATTTCGTATGTTGTGTTATTTTGTATTTGGATTTTCGTATGTTTCCATGGATGTTAAAGGATTTATGTTTAATTTGGATTTTCTATGACGTTTTGTATTTTACTTTTACAATTTTTCATCAATTTGTACACTATTCAGAACTCTGGCCAAACAGATACATTCATTCAGCACATAATAGTTCAGAGGGGTAAAATAGTCATTCTGCACAGTCATTCAGAGATACAGCCAAACAGCTCTTTATTGATTCAGCACTTACTGGTTCAGAGCCTCTTAACCATTCAGACCTCTTATTGATTCAGCACTTACTGGTTCAGCACTTGCCAAACAGCCCCTAAGCATAATAGATTGTAGAGTTTAAAGTCGTTTGAGTTTTGATAGTGGTACATGTTGAGCCAAAGGATAAAGGATAAAAGGGGGACAAGTATGAACTCACATTTTGGTGCGTTTTAGCAAGGTTTCAAAAGAACGAGTCTTGGGAGATTAGCTCTTAGCCTTGGTTAACTAGAATTAGAAAAAAATAAAGGGTCTTAGATTCGAGTTTAGATTATAAATTCAAGAGAGTCAAGCAAGCCTTTTAGCAAACCAAAACACAAACCACCATGAAGGTGATACGGATGGTCATAAGAGTCAAGCAAGCCTTTTAGGCGAACCAAAAACAAACCACCATAGAGGTGATTCGGATGGTTATGAGAGTCAAGTATTGGTAAGGTAGGGATGTATCCACAAACCTTTCCGAGTTATTAGATTAGTAGAGTTTATATAATTTAGTATTTATATAATATAACTTAGGAAGTAGGGTATGGTGACTTAGTTTGGATGAGCCTTCCTTTTGTCAACCATGAACCATAACATAAGTCCCTCCATCATTGAGTTGTTGGTGAACTTGGTTGGTATTATTAACAACCTAGTGCATAAAAGATAATAGAAGATGGCCACATTTGAGGCCTCAAATTGGTGCCCTACTCATGTTTATTTGCCATGGCAAATAGGAGAGAGGTCCTAGAGGTTTCCTCAAAGGGTTTGAAGAAGAGAGAGTGAAGAAAATAGAAGAGAGGTTGAAGGTGAAGTGAGAAACTCACTTATTCTTGAGAGAATTCTTAAGAGATTGGAGATTTAGAGAGGATTAGGAGTGAGCAAGTGTTAGAATGGGTAAGGAGTGGTGTATTTATAGTTGGGGTGAAGGGGTTGGGTAATTAAGAGAGTTAAGAGGTGGCTGAGAGTGAGTTAGGTGGGGGTTATAACTCAAAAGAAAAAAAAAATAAAAAATAAAAAGAAACGAACACAAATTGTGTCGTTTGTTGTTGTTGTTAAAACAAGTCAAGTGACTAAATACTTAAGTCACGTTTTTTTTTTGTTTTTTTTAAACTTAAAATATTATTAACATATATATATATATATATATATATGTTTTATTAAAAATAAATATATATTAATATCTTAACTAAACGAGTTTCTTGTTATAATGCCTAATTTGAATAGGGTAAAATATAATGACGACTCGTCACGAATGGTAAGACTATAAAAGAAGCGAGTAAAGGCAAACTTTGAATTTGTTAAGTATAGAATCTAAAATACATGTCACACCCCGCCCAGACGGGGCACTTACAGTGACCAGTCGGCGCAAACTTAAAGCGGAAACGTAATCTTATTACATAAGTTGAGTATTATTATCAAGACAATATGATCCAAGTACCACCAAGCTAAACCAAGCTTAACTATAATAAGATGACCCTTCTAAAGTATTCCAACTCTCAGCCTAGGAACTCCCCATCCCCCTTACACCATCAACCTGTGATACATGCTCGAGTAATAAAAATACGTCAGCACACAGCTGGTGAGTCACGTAAACCGACTCATTAGTTAAAACATCCACATAAACATTTTATTGATCAAGTATGAGCTCCATGCATGTCACCATAATCATAATCCGACTAAGCATTATATATTCACACATACAGCCTTAAAACACACCCATGAGGCTGTAAGTGTATGTCCACGCCTGGAAAATATAATGATCATTATAATATATATAAACACCCTGGATGCCACACCTATGGTTCGATGCATATACATGATCAATCACCACCAAAACAGTTTACGAGCAAGTATCAGGTTTGAAAATAGTTTAAGTAACTCACCT
>JAUTDX010005533.1:0-24671 GCA_030844895.1 Ambrosia x helenae | reverse complement strand
TGTCTGTGTTATTGGTAGTTTCTTGTTATATAGCTTGTCGTAAGCTGTTTGTCTGATATTTGATTTGGAGTTGGGGGGTCTCTGTGGAAGCAACATCTCTATCCCTATGGATAGAGGTAAGGTTTGCCTACATCCCACCCTCCCCTGACCCTAACAATAGCTTGCTATCTGTGGAATTTCATGGTACGGTTGTTGTTTTGGAACATCTACAATTCTACATGCTTGTTGGAAAATTTGTTCAATCTCATGTTTCTCACGCTACTTTTCACACCGTTGTTAGAAATATAGAGATTAGAGAAATGCATTACAAAATGTTTAACTTAAGAAACTAAACTGTAACTGATTGTTGTATAAGTCATGTTTTACTTGAAGATTTGTGTGTTGTTGTTTTTGTGTTGAGGTAGTAAGTGACCAAGTGGTAAGCCGTTGTAGACTTGAGTACTAATTTTGTACTTCTGGGAAATGGCACATGTTAGCTGCTTGCCAAGTCTTGTCTTGTCTTTTCTGTTGACTCCGTCTCTGCGTGAACCACACAACATCTGAGAAATATAAATTGCTTATTTGCTTGCATGGGCAACTAAAATGTGTCCAACACTCCAACCATAGTGATGAACAAGGTGCTTTTGTTATAATGCACATTTTTTTTTGTAATATGCAATTTTGTATACATGGTTTCTGGAATGGTTATTGTTATTGGTGTACACATAACACATCATTCCATCTCCTGATCTCCTTTACTAATTACTCACAAGTCCAGTTGCCTAATGTATGAGAGATAATTTCTCTTACAGAAGTCTTTAAAAGTAACTTTGGGATTAGTTTATGTACATGATTTCCTCTATACTTTAGTCATTAGAGACTTCTTCCAAATTTTAATATAGTTCTACTGCCAAACTTTTGTTCTTGCTCTTTTTTCCTTGACTCCTTGTATAAGCTTTATCTTTCATGAGAATTCAAGCCCAAGTCCGTTCATGTTAGCTACTTTTGTATATAAAAAGCCTGTGTGTGTAGCTAATTTATATTAGATGGAGGGAAATTTGCAAAGTGATAGCTTTTTTCCACATATAAGTTGTCTTAATTGCCTTATATCGCACTAGAATAGTGAGCCGGATTATTTTTTTAATATAATGTAGATGTAGCAAGGCTTCCATGTTCTTTTTTTTACATATTCCTTTGAGGATTTTTTAAAGTAACCTGGTTATCATTCATATCCAGACTGTTCGATTTAAAAATGAACTGGAACGTAACATTACTATCAAGCTTGGGTATGCTAATGCGAAGATATACAAATGTGAAGATGAAAGGTGCCCTCGACCCATGTGTTACAAGTAAGAGTACAACTAACGCAATATTATTGTATCTTGGCATTTAGCATCGCATAGCATGTAAATAGAGATTTGTTTTGAATTTTCACAGGGCCTATGGAAGTGGGAAAGAAGATTGCCCTCCTTGTGACGTGCCTGGATTTGAGAACAGCAAGATGAAATTGATGAGGCATGTATCTTTTGTTGACTGCCCGGTAAGTATTTGGCAGGCTTGAAATTATCTTTGAAAGTTGCTATAAATGTGATTAGATTTGTATCTGGTTATAACAAATTTTATTTTGCTGTACTTTAGATTTCGCTTCAAGCCTTCAACTAATTATTAGTTTGACTAGCCTTTTGAATCATTTGTTGATACATAAGAAGCAATGGTAACATTTTCTGTCCTGATGATGTGGGCTGCAAACATTTTTACCGACTGAAGTATCAATCCATAGGAGTATTGAACATTATAAAGTCATTATAGGAGGCTAACAGCTGAAATGTATACACAAAAATATGGATTAGACTAGTAATGTATTAAAAAAAACATCATGGGCCCTTTTGCAGAACTATAATTTACATGTTTTCTCAACAACCGTACCAATTGTTCCCACAAATAGCGAAGCTATAGGTAGGGTTAGGAGAGGGTGGGATGTAAGCAAACCTTACAGCCTAACCTTTATATGTGGGGATAGAGAGGCTGCTTCTCGAGAGACCCTTGGCTCTGAAAAACAAGATAGCATACAAACAAACATCTTAACACTAGAGAGATGGATTTACCACATAACATGTTTTCTGACCATTAGTATTAGTATATTTAAAAACCTTCTCTCTTCTTGCTGACGGACACTTTGATTTTCTTTTATTGTTTCTTCAGGGACATGATATTCTCATGGGCTACTATGCTTAACGGAGCTGCAATCATGGATGGTGCATTACTTCTCATAGCTGCAAATGAAAGTTGTCCCCAACCTCAGACTTCTGAACACTTGGCTGCTGTTGAAATTATGAGGCTCCAACATATTATAATTCTTCAAAACAAGGTTGATCTAATTGCGGAACATGTAGCCATCAATCAACACGAGGCGATTCAGAAATTCATCCAGGTTATCTGCCATGGTCTTTTTCCTCACCTTTTGTTTGGTACTGTGAATTGTTGACAGTTTTCATTTATCCACTTTTTAGCGGTTGGTTTGGGTATACGCTGTACCTCTAATGGGTTAAATGAGTGAAGAAAAATTTATCATCTTAACATGTCAAATGGTAGAATTTGGCCCAAAGTGTTTTTTACTTGCATCAAGCCTCCTAAATAATTTTATTCAAAAAAGAAAATATTTGTAAAATGTTCAAAAGTATGGACAAAAGCTGTTTCAGGTCGACCCAACCCGAGCTCAGTTTAACCTTTATTTGTTATCTAGTCTCATTTTGGTTTTTCTTTATGACATCAGGGAACGGTTGCCGATGGTGCACCAGTCGTCCCTGTATCTGCTCAGCTTAGGTATAATATTGATGTTGTTTGCGAATACATAATTAAGCGGATTCCCATTCCAGAGAGAAACTTCATTTCACCTCCAAATATGATAGTAATTCGTTCATTTGATGTTAACAAACCTGGATCTGAGGTGGATGAGATTAGAGGTGGTGTAGCTGGTGGAAGTATACTCAAGGTCTGTTCTTCCTTCATTTTTATTGGCTCTATTTGTTGTGTAGTGAAAGTATTACATAGAAAAAAATAAAAATAAAAAAACAAGCAATCTGACAAAGTTATTATGTTATTACTGATATGAGATTGTTTGCTTTATACAGGGTGTGTTGAAGGTAAACCAGAATATCGAGGTCCGTCCAGGGATTGTTGTTAAAGATGAGAGTGGCAACATCAAGTGCACCCCGATTTACTCTAGAATTGTATCACTATATGCTGAGCAGAATGAACTTCAGTATGCTGTACCTGGAGGTCTTATTGGAGTTGGAACAACAATGGATCCGATGTTGACGCGTGCTGATAGGTTGGTGGGTCAGGTTCTTGGGGAAGTCGGGTCTCTACCTGATGTTTACGTCGAACTAGAGGTAACCTTTCATAACACGTGAGAAAATGGTTTTACAAGCTTTCTTTTTATTTCTTTTTGTGGTGGGTATCTAGAGGGTGATGTTTTGTTACCTACTTACCTAGAAACGGATAAACACAGGTCAAATGTGTCCAGCTGGTAGAAAATGACCTGTAGTATATCTGGCCAAGGTTGCAACTTCGATCATTTTATTTATGGGCTGTGTCAACTCGGGGTGTTTTTTTATCGTAAGTGGGTCAAGTTAAAATTTTATCCAAATACAAGGAATGTGTCGAGCAGGTTGCGAGTCACCCATTAGGCCATTATTTATTTTAAAGCATACAATGATACAACCTCCTAAATCTTTTTTCATTCAAAGATTTATACTATAATTATTATTGTTTTAAATTCAATGCAATTTTCGGAAGGTTAACCCAATCCTTTCCGACACTTCACCGAAAAATATGTTCTATTTTTTCAGGTGAACTTTTTTCTTTTGCGCCGGTTGCTGGGTGTGAAGACCAAAGGAACAGAAAAGCAGGGAAAGGTATCAAAGCTGTCAAAGGCAGAAATACTGATGCTGAACATTGGATCTATGTCGACTGGGGCGCGTGTTTTGGCCGTCAAGAACGATTTAGCGAAACTGCAGCTGACATCACCTGTGTGTACAAGCAAGGGTGAGAAAATCGCTTTGAGCAGGAGAGTCGAGAAGCATTGGCGACTGATTGGTTGGGGACAGATTCAAGCAGGTCTGACACTTGAAATTCCGCCTTGCCCTATTTAGACACACTTGAATTCCAGTTTTTGCCTTGATTTCATCCTTGATTCTTATTTCTTGATTTGCATTCGATTTTCGCCTTTTTGGTGATTTTATACTATTTTTAACCTGTTTTAAGCAAATACTTTGCATGGTGTTTGAAGAAATGATCATAAGACATGTACATTTCATCTTTACCCGTCCTTGTTATTTTGTGAAGAAAACTCAATTTGTCGATACTTATACATTGCTCGATTTGAGTCACATACCATATACCATCAACAATGTTGTTGGGGGCCATGTATTTTTTACAACCAACTAGAATTTTGCCGTATGCCGCGCGTTGCGGCGGCATCAAGTTAGTTGTTTATAGTCGACGACATGCTATGTGATATGTCAAGTATGTGAAAACACGTGTTTCGACGTATTTGATCTAAAGCATTGCGGTTAAAAAGAATAAGAATCACACCCGGGTTGTTCCGTTTAGTGAGGGTCCAACTAACGCTACAACATCTTTACCTTTGCATCAGGACTTAATGTCGTTAAAACGTAGAATAAGTTGAACTTATATTGTCAAATGAAAACATATTATATTTGACTCAACTCGTTTCCAAACACATTTTACATTAAAACGTAGACCAACTGAAGAATCTTGGCTGCCCTAGAACGCCATCGTTTAAATCTGAATTCAAAACAATTAACTTCTACGTTTTAACCCTTGTAGGTTAATAACCTCAACATTTTGTTATGAACCCAAGAAAGACCATTTTTTCATTTCAAAGGATACAGAAATTCTACATGGCGTGTCCTATCTAAAAATACAATTTTAAATAACATGGTTTCAATTGGAAGCCCTAATAAGGAAAACACAACAATCAAAGATATGACATACACGATTTGAGTTCATAATTTCAATGTTCGTTGTCCTTACAGATGGATTATTACTTGCTTTGTATGTGACGGTTCTATGTGATGGTCAATGCGTCAAAGTGTGTAGGAAAAAATGTTATAGTGAAAGTATTATATGGAAATGATTATTTTTGGTTTTCAAACTGAATCTAAATTTAAAAAAATGATTTATAGTTGAAGTATTATATGTTAGAATTTATTGCCTTTTATTAGTATAAAAGTATAACAATATTTTTCTTCTATTTCTGTTGCAATTGATCGATGTTTGACAAGGGAAAAAGCTACTCAACTTTATGAATGCTACAGTCAAACAGATAAAAAGAAATTATTCACCCAAACCTTGTCTTCCTCTCTCCACTTTCTTTCACCTACACCACCACAACCACACAACTGACCACACTATCACCATCACTGTCGTCGGTATACTACCTTCACCACCACATCAGAGTCGCTACCACCACAACAATCGTTCATCGATTCTGTGAACTCTCTCTAAACACCCTAACTTTTTCTCTCTCTAAACATCCCAAATTTTTCCCAGAGAGAGAGAGAGAGAGTAGAGAGGAGGGCTAGGGTTTTCGCCCTCCGGTGACGCCAATGTTCCAGGCGGCCAAGGCTGTTGACAACGACGGTTCAATCACAGATCCAATACAAAAGAAAGTGGGAGACCGTGTGTGTGAAAGAGAGAGAAGTGTTATGCAACTGTTGCTTGTTCTTCTTGTCTAAACACCAATTCCGACTACAATTTCTAACCGTTGTCGCTGGCTATCACGCCTAGCCATTGTCGACGACAAAGTGTCATCTTCGCCGTCACCCTGTTCCAGTTGTACATAAAGAAGAATGGCATATTCGTAATTTTGACGAAAGGGTAGTTTTGTCATTTTAGTCGGTTACCACCGACCATGGTTTTTAAGATATACTAGATGGTTGTCGTAAGCCGCGCGTTGCGGCGGCGACGCTTTAGTCGTCTATAGGTGGCGGTACGTCATGTGATTTGTTAACCATATGAAACGTACAGGAACTCGATTTTATATCGAATGAAAACATTTTTTATTTGAGTCGACTCATTTCCAAACACAGTTTAAGCCAAAGACGTAGGTAACTCGAATTTTTATACCGTCAAATAAAAATGTTTTATATTTGAGCTGACACGTTTCCGAGCATAGTTTATGTAAGAATCGTAGGTAACACGAATTTATACCGTCGAATGAAACATTTTATATTTGAGATGACTCATATCCGAACCCAATTTATGTTAGAAACGTAGACCAACCGAAATTGCACGTAAAAATAAGCATGAAAACGTACTACATTAGAATAAGGCTGAAAACCTTAGAAACCTAATGGGGGTCAAAGTGACATTTACAAAGTTAGATGGCTACCTTTGACGTTACAACCAAGTTTGGTGTAGAATGTGTTACATGCCAAAAGTTTGAGGCCGGAAGAGAAGTTATAGAGTATATTGGTTTTTTGTCCAAGTTAGAAAGTAGGAGTGTCATTTTTATAAAGTTAGAAACTTAGTTTTTATTAATTTAGAAATTTGGGTGAAGTTTGTCAATTTATAAAAGTTAGGGGGTCTATATTAATTTAGAAACTTGGTTGTGAAGTTTGTCAACTTGAAAAAGTTAAGGGTCATATACATAAAATAAATGGTAACAACCGACCATGCTTTTTGTTACATATTAAATTAGAAAGTTTTCATAGAATCTTTACTTATCTCCGTCGAGGGGGAGATTATCTGCTCTGCGTTAGGGTCACATATCGTTAGCTTGTCAGAGATGTTTACGTAAATGATGCTTGTAAAAGTTTGCCGATGAATATGAAAGGCTAGCTTTGTCGTTCCAGATGCCTCCTACAATGTTGTGTAGCCAAATAATATCCCATCTACATGCTAAAAAGAATGTCAACGAGTACAATTCATGTTTGCTGTTAAACATCATGACTTATGACAGGGCCGTCCATGAGAGTTGGGCTTGGGGTGAGTGGAAAAAAATCGGGCTTTTATTGGGCAATTTTAAATTGGATGTAACTTTAATTGGGTTAAATTTTAAATGTGCTTAAACTTTAAAATGAGTAAAAAAGTGATGTGTGAGTGTATTTAAGTGTTTAACAAAGATTTTTCTTAAATATATATAATATATATATAATATATAAATAATTAATTAAAAAACGGGTCTTCTGGGCGACTGAGCCTTGGGCCGTCGCCTCCTCAAAGTGGCTATGTGTTACAACGTTCATAATAACAAAAGATGTTACATATCAAGTAAATAATAACAGTTTTTTTTTTTTTTTTGAACGATCAACTAAAATATTGCCGGGTAATCTGTATGCGGCCCCCAATGGCCGAAAGGGGCCCATACGGCCTCTAGTCCGTACGGACAGAGCCCTTCGGCCCACCCGTCTCCTGATCCAGGGAAAACCCGGCTCGTATACTTGCCCGAAGGCACGACGGTAGTGAATCGGTAAAACCTGGAGGGATCAGGAGTCGAACCCATGACCACAAGGATCAAGTGTCTCTCCATCACTTCCCAACACCTACCCCACCACAAGGGTGGGGGTTAATATCCATCAAATTGAGACTTATGGGTATCGAACCCATGTCTCATGAATGAGAACAAAGGCCTCCTACCACTAGGCCACAATTGATGGATAAATAATAGCAGTTATGTGTGTACATATGATTTAAACATTAAGCCAAACGCTACATATGTTTTATTTTCTAGATGAAATAACGTGAGTCCTAAATTACTACGTATATTTTTATTTAGAAAAGTAATAGTAATTAAGTGTATCGAATATGTAAATAACGTTCTTTATAAAGATGTAAATTTAACTGATTTAGAACAAGTAATATTATGTGTTTGTTATCACAAGTGTATAAATTTACATGTAATGCAACTAGCTAATTTTTCTGGAATGAGATTCTTTACATTACAATAAAGACTTATTGTTTAATGGACTTGGTTTCATTAGTTTGTAGTTGATAAATCATAGATGTGTAGAATGTACGCATTAGATAGCATAGGTAATACTTTTTTTTTTTTGAACGGGACAACTTTATTAATAGGCTAGCAAGAAGCTAGCAGGGAAAACCTGGGAAAAAACCTGACAATACAACAGTCCGCAGAGTACAAAAATTCTCAAAACAAAATAAACACTATCCTAGCCCATCCGATGAGCATCAAACATACCCCAAGAATCACACGACATGTTCGACATTTTACCTCTACATGTAATCCATAAGAATGACATAACTTTAATCTCATCTAGGAGTCTCGTTACCGACACTTGTTTATCATTGAAAATGAGCTCGTTTCTTGCTCGCCATATACTCCAAAAGGAGGTGAGGATTATCCCATGACACGTCTTTCGTTGCCGCTTCCCAGTCATGGCCTACAAGTGCAAGAGAATCAAATCCTTGACACGGAATGCAAAGCCCCGTGGCCGTGGGACCTTACACCAGTAAAAAATGTGCTGCCATACATCCGATAGAGCCGGACAACCAGTGAATAAGTGTTCTACCGTTTCCACCGACACCCCGCACAATCGACAAACCTGAGAGTCTACTGGTATGTGACGCCGAGCCAGAGCATCCGCAGTTGGTAATCTGTCAAGGAATGCCCTCCACGCAACAATGCTCACTTTCTTTGGCACCCAATTACACCACACAAAATCGGACCTTTGTAATTGATTTGTAGCATCAAAAAAGGCAGCGCTTCATACCCTTCGCAGTGAAGCCCACATCTGACCCGCTGGTCCATGTCCAAGAGTCCTTACCAGCTTGCAATCGGATATCTTCCAAAACAGCCATCATATCGTTGAATTCTTCCTGTTCAGAATTATCCAGGTTAGTGCGCCTCCAATCCCATACCCACTGTGGAGAAACATAGTCACCTGTGCATCGATCCTCAACATAACAAAGCCGATTCTTTTCAAGTGCATATAGAGCCGGGTACTTGTTCACAAAGCTGTTATCCGAGGCCCACCAATCATGCCAAAATAAGATGGAATCACCACACTTCAAATTCTCTTTCACAAGGTGTTGCACATCGACTTTTAGGCGACTCAACACACTAGGAATACCCGCAATTTGTTTCCAAATGCCACCGATTGATAACTTCATTGGGATATAGTTCCAGCCCCTCCCTGTCGCATGAATAGACCAAACGACTTTTCTCCAAAGAGTGTCTTGCTTATCTTTAAAGCGCCACCACCATTTAGATAGCAAACCCAAGTTCTCGTCTCTAAGAGAACCCAACCCCAAACCACCGTATTCAATTTGAGCCACTACTTTCTCCCATGCTAACCAATTCGTCTTGTTCCAAAAACACAGCCTTTTGCATTTCTCTTACGAGGCACCCATGCATCTGTGACAGTAACGTATGAGCGAAAAGCTTCTTTTAACTTCAAACCCGTTACCCTGTCCGATATGTTGGTAATATAGAACGTAGTCCTAGCGGCCGGATCATCAGAGTCGCGACCATTTGAATTAGCCGGCCAGTTGCCCCTCCGATTAGGGTTCCCCATTTTTAGAGAGTTTTTTATGGTTTACCAAGACAATAAATTACATATGTCTTGGGTTGGGTCAGTCACAGCATAGGTAATACTTTAAAGGGAATTCAAATTACAAAACTAAACATATGTTGGGTGTTGACTTCTCAATTCCTTAATAATTGTTTTCCTTCCTTATACATGCATGTTTGTGTGTTGTTGCAAAAGTTTGCAACGTGGTTAATTAGTTTTGCAAGTCTTGGACTCTTGGTTACCCTACCTTTAGTGTTAAACACCCTTAGGCTATAAGGTGTGGTCACGATCCTCCATCTCCGCATCTTCTCCATCATCACCCTATTGGGTATGGTGATGACCCTAGAGGGAGGCATGTGCCCGTAGAGGGGGGGGGGGGGGGGGGGGTCCAGTGCGCAGTTGGCAATTCTACCACGCTCTCCACGCCCCCCAAACTCAATAGTCTTATTAATCATTTAACTTGAACACTTGACAATCCAGGCAATAACTCTCTTTCTCCATGCATGCCTTTGTATACTAATTATTTTTAATTGACGAGAGTTTTCAATCGTTGTATTTCTTGCTTCCCTCGCAAAGTATTTTTAAAACATATCGACTAAATCAAAAGAACAAGCATGGTTGTTTAAAATACAAAATTTGTTGCGTGCATGATTGTCAAAAAGTTAGGGAAGTATGGGTTTTCACTAGTTTTTGACACAAACAATTATATGTAATTATTATTTAATGAGTTTGCGATCTCCTTGAAGAAAGCTTTGTGACGAGCCAACAAATGTTCAAAATTGAGCTAAGATGAATTTGATATCCGTCCTTAAAGTGATGTGTTTAAAACGGATAAAAGGGCTTTATGAAATTAGGTGAAACTCCCATAGATAAGCTATTGATGGTTTTCGTTGGATATTACTTCCTTAGCAACAAGAAAGAGGCGACGAGGCGTGGTACCGAAAGGTTAAAAAGCACCCTTACGCGTACGCACACACAGAATGCGACTGAGGGATGGGTGTATTGTGGCATTTTGACTGAACCCTTTGCACTTCGCACACATGCATCACCAAGAGATGCCTTTGTGTTTTTGAAGGTCGGTTGAACAAATCAACAACAATAGCAAGTTGTTATGGATAGGTGGTTTGGTTAGTAGCAAGTCAGTTCCTGCAGCTAGGTATGTTTGGCTTAGTTGCTGTTGATGAGCTAGAACAGCTGAGAAGGCTCAGTTATTGCTGATGAGCAACAACTAGCGATTGTAGCTGAAGGGGCTACTACCGACGACACAATACCTACTGATCGTAGTTAGTGCAGACAACATATATTTTTGTTGATTGAATTCCTGCAAGTAATTCACTTGTCGCTTATGGCTTTTAGTGCCGAACACAATTGTTGCCGATAGTTTCAGTCCAGAATGTCAAACCAATTTTAATCTGTTCATAACTACTTAAATCGCCAATAAAGACGTTTAATCCAGTTGACTTCTGAGCACTTGGCTGCTGTTGAATTATAAGCCTCCAATTGTCCAACATATTATAATTCTCAAAAATAAGATTGATATAATCCGCCGAAGAAATATTCCGATTTGATGCAATATAGTGAATGATTTTACATTAGCTCACAATGGCTAATCACACAGACAGACAGACTTGTCCTGAAGTTTCTTTCGACAGGTTGACTTTTGTGGTCAAACAAACTATGACTCGATTTCAGTTCCCAAAACGAAGTTTTATTTAATCAAAACAGGTTAGGAATCTAGCAATACGCGAAGTTCACATGAAATCAGGATGAACATCATCTTCGACAATCTCATCACTTACCTTTGTCTCAAATGCAGCAGCATCATTAACGAACGCTTCACATCTGGTTTCTTCATCGTCAATGAAGTTATTCCATTTTGAAACTGGCCTCTTCAGTTTTGCCATCACAGAACTTGATCCAGTATCTGTAAATCCATGATCACCATCACATGAATTCCGCTTCATGATATCTGTCGTCATTGAATTTGATCTTAGGTACACTGAACCATGGTCAACAGCGTTATCCTTATGTTGATTGTCACCGACTCTTCCTCTAACAACCATTCCTGGCTCCTTGCCTGCAGTTAACTTTAGGCGATGTTTATCAGATATAAGCAAAACACAATAAGCGTTTAAATAATCAATTAGATTGAGGGGAAAGCAGAATCTTGTAACCTGGATTATTAAAGTTCTTTTTCGCGTTTCTCTTCCCGAAAACTGGCCTTTGAAGTTTTTCCCCATTTTCACAATCAGCAGAGTAATTATTCCTCAATTTTGGCTTCTTAAACAATGGTTTTGGCAACTCTGTCACAAAATTTGGCTCACACAACTCTCCTGTATCAGTTGTAAATTATTAAATTAATACTTTGAGATAAGTGTGTGTAATATGCTGATTAATCTAATCATAAGTGCAATACTAGGCCTCCTGTATATATGTAAGTAAGAACCTGAACACAAGTAACAAACAAATATAAGAGCATCTCCAACGCGTCCACTTTCAAACGCGTCACATCAGCTACCACATCATACTTCCACGTATATTTCAAAATTCAAACACACTTATTTCCTCTACAATGCTAAGTCCACTTTCAAACATTTTTTAAACCAATATTGTATAGTGTCAGTATATAACATCAAGCCTAAAATTTTACGACACAACGTGTTAATTTCCTTTTTACACTTTTTAGGCAAAATCTCCTTTTTAACCGATCCAAAACCTTGTATGTACAGATAATCGATATCCATTCTGCATTAAGAGAACAAAACCTATGATTAATTCCAAAATTTAACCATGTTCATCTTCTGATATCGTAACAGTAATTGCAAACAGATAAATTAGGTTAGAACTTAGAACTAGATAATCAAGGTTGAAATATCCAGATTTAGGACTGCGTATGCAAACTGCAAAGGACAACTTTCATAATCACATATTCACATACAATCCTAGGCTTCCTGTATATAGGTAAGTAGAGGCCTGAACACAAACTAACATAACTAACGGTATAACCGACAGATAACTATCAGGCTATCACTAACTATAGCTCTAACAGTAAAAAGGAGATTTCTTCAGTTGCGCATTCTAGTGGCGAATGTGTGGTTTCATGTTTGTACAGATAATCAATATCCATTCTGCATTAGGAAGACAAAACCTAAGTAATTTCAAAATTTAACCATGTTCATCTTCTAATTGTGCAACAGTAACTAAAGATACATAAACTTAGTAGGACAACACCTATGATTAATTTCAAAATTCAACCATGTTCATCTACTAATTCAAGTCCTAATCGATACTCAAACAAACATAAAATTATCGCTAACTGCCACAATATTATTAGATAAAAAAACTACTAAAAACTTGATTACAAATCCCAAATCCCTACCCAATACTACAACTAACCTAACGCGTTAGACTATAACTAGGATTGTTTACTTGTTCACATAACTATCCTAAACACATCCAAACCTAACTCGTTTAGAATGCTAGACAATTATCTAATCAATTAACTAGGACATAATAATTACACCTAATATTTAAATCACAAACACATTAAAAAAAAAATTTCTAATAAAAAATATTACAAATTACATCAAGATAGCGGGAAGGCGGGCAACAAGCTGTGCCGCCACCCCTTTCTGAATGGCAAACCCTAACCGACTAAAAACGTACTAATTACAACAGATAATAATTACACCTAATATTTAATTATTCATAATTATCTACTCCTAAACCACAGCACATTTGGATCGGTTTTATCGGTATCGGTAATCTACAACATATAAATTAGGTCAGAATTAAAACATCAAAAATAATTTAAAAAAAAAATGCAACAAACAAACAACTAACCAGACCTTCATCATCATCATCATCACCAACTCCAAAACCATTAACCTCATCATCATCTACATACTCACTCCAGTCAGTACGTTTATTATTACTCATCTGATTAAAACTTTCTGTCTGTTCATGACCTAGGTTTGTTCTTCTAACAACTCCTGCTGTTGTTCAACGAACTGACGTGACATATTAAAGCTCTGAACAAATTTCCTAACGTCTTTGGCCATGAATGCTTGTGAATACACCTTCCGTACAGATTGCTTCTCGTTGCAGACCACACAGGTCCATTTGTTGCTGCTTTTCTTCCTCTGCTTCACCTGTTGTTTTAATTGATCAATTGATTATTATATAACAGTTTTTTATAAACCGAAACCGAAATGGAAATGAAGGGATTGCTTGCCTGCATGGTAGAGCATTGGTAGCATTGAACGGCGATGAAGACTGTAGGCATTTTTGGACGAAATGGTGTGTGTGTGTGTGTGTGTTTGGTTTTTGGCGCCAAAAAAAAGTATTTATAGACTTTGAATTTGGGGGTTGATAACTTGATATCAAGAATAAAAATAAGAGCTAAAGACCTCCGGGTGAAAGTTATGGGTTGGAGTCTTATCCGTAAAAGATTTTTACGTTGAGCAAGGGGTTTGAATGTTTAGTTACAGTGGTCTTCGGGTGATGGTTTCCTTCAAAATGGTGATGGGCTGGTTACTAGCGTTGTTTGTGTTTATGGGTGTGGGTGTGGGTGACTTTTTACCGTTGGACTTACCCGCACGATTGGTATTTTGTTGGTCGTTAAAAAAAGAATTTTAGATTAGTTTCAAGGCGTTAGATTAAAAGTGGAAGGAGGGTAGAGATATGTTTCGACGTTTCGTAGTTATCCAGTTTTGTTTTTTTATTTATTTTTTTTTCAATGAAATATGGTGTATACTCGTTAAATCAAAAGTGTAAAAGCACATGTTACTTTAATATGTTTTATCAGGTGCTAGTCGTACTCATACGAATATCGGTTGAATCACATTAGATCGGTGGTAATTTGTAACTGACTACTTCACCAATATTTTGTCTAACGTTTGGAAGCCATCAAGTTTGGTCGTCTTCTTTTGAACCTAACTTAACCAAACACATGTCCTCTCCCAACCACCATCTTCACATTATTACACTATATTATCCTATACTAACATTTAGGGTAGGGTCTTAGGACCAGTGACCCTATGCTAAAGTGAGCCGGTTGTGGGCAGCATGGCAAAATCGTAATTTTGTTGGTTTTCGAGGTTGTTTTTGTCTTTTGCAACATCGTTATGTTTGCTAGAGTATGTTTTTTGTCCTTAAATATCCAGACAAAAGCCACTACCCCTGCATCTATCATGCCCCATTCTTTACTTTCGTTTTCCCCCGTGGATTTTCACGGTTTTTTTACGATGGTCTATGTTGATGAAGCCGTCGCAACTTCAGACGCTTTTGGTAGCGATATGGATGTTAGAAAAGCTGACGATGGATTCCTTGCTTCTCTAATGCTCTCGGTGTCTGGAATTGGTGCAAAAAAGAAACAGAAAATAAAATGAATAAAAAGAAAAAGTTGCGTTGGCCGGTGGCGGTGGCTGGGATCGAAGGTGGTGAAAGAAGATGGTGGAGGATGGTGTTAGTTTAGAGGGGGTGACAGGGTATTCTTGGAAGAACTGAAAAAATGTCATAGGGTTTAAAAAGGTGGTTCCAGTAGTTTTGGTAGCACATCGTTTTGTGGTAACATCATTTGCTTCTGTATTTATCTTTTGTTTTTTTTTTTCATTTCTTTCAATACCCATTTTTTTCAAGGTTTAATTATTACTATATAGTATTAAATAATATTAAATAACAAAGTTTATATACATTAGATGGTAAAGTTTCGGACAACATAAATATCCACGTCGCATCGTTTAAGTTTACATCAAGTTTTAATTTCAGTATCAATGCATGTGTTCATTTTTCCCTGTTTCGTTTACTATACCGAATATTAAATTAAGTAAAATCTAACATATACAACATAAGAAATAAAATGTGTATAATATCTTGGTGTATTCGAAATCGGGTATTATTTTTTTTTTACAATAAAGTACAGGAAGTGACGTTATCGTTGTTGTAATGTGAAGAATCAAACCGCTTATGAACGAATAATATTGCTGTCGGTATGGTATCGGTGTTTGGTTTTATGCTTTTTTGACAAGCCAAACCGACAATGACCAAACTTTTACCGTGTATTGTGTAGGACAGAAACCACCAAACTTCCGCCGCGAAGCGCGGAGGACACCACCTAGTTAATATTACAATTGATTTGAACAGTGATTGTCATTTCAGCCTTTTATTTTTTATTTTTTTATTCTTTTAATAGATGATGAAGTTGAGCATTACATTTCTGCCACCTTTGAGTACACGTGTTACGAAGATGGGACTCTGTGTGTACACCTCATTCAAGTTAACGCGTGGCTGGTTAACGTGTCCTACTCTTGCAGCCAAGTTACCCCTGAAAAAGCCACATTACCCCATCAATGTACTCATTTACAGCCTTTAAATGCATCACTATTCTTACAATTTACTCATTCATAATCTCTCATAAGCATACACCAACAACCCCGTCTCTCTCACATAGACAAACACCAAGGATACCGGTCATATTTGCAACCACCGTAGACGCCGGAAATCGGCTCACAACCGCTGGTCACAATTATATCCTTATCGCCAAGATGGATTCCCCTACACGTGGTATTCATCGTTGTATGAACGCACCTCAAGCCCAGAGGAATAGGGTTTTTATGATATGATCCAGATGCTTGATATGGTGGTTGAACGGTGGGGGCGGTGGTTGGTTAGGATGGTGTGAAGTGAAATTTATTACCCGATGACTGACGTCGTCTTACGCCTTTGTTAGTAGCTGTACGTTGAGACACTAAACACTGGATTACGTCTTGAAAGTCCAAGATAATGTTAGTTTGTATTACCTACCATGTTTATATGTTTGACTTTGTACTTCTTACCTGATTTAATAACTTTCTCAAAGATTGTTATTGTGAGGTTTCAAATAATCATGGACGGCGACGTGTGATCAAAATTTTTCTTCAACATCACTTGATAATTGTTGCTCCATAAGCTCACGTCTACAGTAGAAAGAATTTTGTGGGGATATTAGCATTTCCAACACATCTTATAACTACATAATTTTCTGTTGTAGTAAATTTATTTTATAATATTGATGTAATAATATTGTAATGTTATATTTGTATGAGAGAATACAGAACAAAAGAGATTCGGAAGGGACATGCGGATGTTGATATTGATTAATCTGACCATTTGGCTTTTCAAGAAACATAATGTTCATCTTTATTTTTTTTTATCATTTTCAACCCATCTTATAACTACATAATTTTCTGTTGTTGTAGTAAATTTATTTAATAATATTGATGTAATTATGTAGTGTGTTCTTGGCTACTTGGTTCTCTTTAACAAAATGTTTTCTATATTACATTTAGTTGTATACTTTCCAAAAAAAAAATTTGATTTAATTTTATAGTGGTGATGAAGACAAAAACTATCCCTCACAAGGATTAGAAAGAAACTAGCCTTCAGAAAAAAAAAGCATCCCTCACAATATCACTTTAGAATTACGTACCTCAGTTAAATTGTTTGTATCGTTGCGTCATAAGTTGGATGTCAACCTGCTTGAACTGGTACACTCGGTAGACCCATTTTTTAGCAGTTGTTTTTTTTTCATGGTGTAGTCTATTTGGTTAGTTATATTATATACATATCATGGAATAAACATTAAATAAACAAAGTCTCCCTGATTGCTTTTAATATAAAAACTTGAAAATAATTTCTGAAGTACTAAAACTTAACGCAGACGATGAATAAAAACCATGAAGACTTTTGATAGTTGTCATTTTATGGTTGGTTTCGTTCAGGTCGTGTTAATTGTCAATTTTATGGTTGTGTCGTGTTAATCGTCAATTTTGTGATTGGTTTCCTTCCGGCCGCAACGCGGCGGTGATAAAATTACTAGTTATATGTTATTTGTGGACCGCAATTGTTTTTTTTTTTCTTAATAACTTTAATAGGTGTTTACTAATGACATATGAGGTTAAAATATTCTTAGTTTACTTAATATGTTATTTGTGGACCACAGTTGTTTTTTTTTCTTTTCTTAATAACTTTAATAGGTATTGACTAATGACAATATGACATACGAGGTTAAAATATTTGTAGTTTACTTAATATCGGTAGATCACAAGTTTTTTTTTTTTACTGATAACTTACATAGATACATTAGGGGTTGTTTGACAACTTCTGAATAGGTAAATGTTGAATCAGTAAGAGTTCTGAACCATTAAGTGTTTAATCA
Organism: Ambrosia x helenae; assembly: GCA_030844895.1. Lineage (NCBI taxonomy): Eukaryota > Viridiplantae > Streptophyta > Magnoliopsida > Asterales > Asteraceae > Ambrosia > Ambrosia x helenae. The sequence goes on along the minus strand of JAUTDX010005533.1, from coordinate 6,935 downwards.
GTAAGAGGTCTGAACTATTCAGACTTTGTATAATGTTTACCCATTCAGAGGCAAATGTTTGATCGATTAAGACATCTACTTACGCAAAAAAACAGTCTGACTGAATTGTGTCTGACTAATTGAATCATATGTTCCATTAAAAGCTCATTAAAAGATGAAACAAATAACCCCTAAAATATATACGATTAAAATAAAGTGGGTTTACACAAATATATAGACCACAGTTAGTTCTTTTCTTGATAACTTTATTACTATTACTTGGGGTGAGCAAATGTTGGTTCGGTTCGGTTTTAACACATAATCAAAACTGATAACCGATGTTCGGTTTTAGGAAAAACCATAACCAAAACCGATCGGTTAAGTCGTTTGGTTAATATGTTGGTTTTCGGTTTGGTGTCGGTTACGTTCGGTTAACAACAAAAAATAAAAATTGTGCAAAATTATAAACTTAAAATAGTTAGTGAAGTGTTTTGAACCTTTTCAAGAGCACAAATATATGAAATACCTAAAAAATACATAAAAATATGTTTCAAATACATAGATATTCATGAAAAATACATGAAAATATGTTTAAAATACATGGGTATACATGAATAACACCTAAATATATAACTATCGGTTTTGTTTTGGATATTTCTGTTATGGAAGAAGGATAAACCGCCCGAATGATCCGGTATCAGTGATTTCTTAACCGTAACCGAATGATTCGGTTTTGGCCATTTCTTAACTGCAGCCGATCGGTTAGTTCAGTTCTGGTTTTTTTCGATTATCGGTTTCGTATTCTCACCTAGTGCTATCTGCGATTATGAGCGTATGCAGTTTCCCCAAATAGCCAGACTTTTATTCGTTGGCAGTTAAAATATGTGTCAAAACTATAAACTATAAGCACAAAGTACAAAACCTACGTTTGTATATATGATTACATATTTTAACTTTAACTAACCAACCAAACCGTTTGACTCAACTCAATAATCAACCCATCTAAAATCATTGACTTGAAGCAAAAAAACAACCGAAGATGACGTAATCGATTGCGTGAGCACACATGGTAATCTCATTCCCCTGCATGTGAGGAGAAGAACTAGTCCCAGATTCCATCACTCTATCACATCTCCTCATCCACGATCTGCCACGTGTCCCATGGACCCCACCTACCCACACCACACCCAACTATTAGGTCTCCCAATTAAACCCCCAAATAATAATATTATAAATAATCATAATAATAATCCCTCAATTGAGTCAATTGTTTGAGTTCATTGCACATCCATCAATGGCACCTGAGAATTTCAACCCTAATGTATGATTATTATTATTATTTATTCTAACCTTGTTTTATCTTTTGTGTGTATATTTGAATCAGTGTCAGTTGGTTTTTAGTTTGGTTATGTGTTTACTGTTTATTGATTTGAGTTTTGAAAACAACAATTATTATTATTATTATTATTATTATTATTATTATTATTATTATTATTAGTTTAGGGTTTGTGGGAACAGATCACTGATTATGTTGACTTCTTTTGGCTTTACTCTGCTGTTACATGAATGTTACTGGTTGCAAAAAAAAAAATAAAAAAAATAAATAAATAAATAAATTCGCGGGTTTGGGTTTAGTATGAACATGTTAGATCAGTTTTGGGTTGACTTGTAAACACGTTTAGCTAGGCGGGTCGGGTTTGCAGATTGGCGTGTTTTCTTTTTATAGATCTTTTAGTAAATGTGTCATGTGTGCTATGTTATAATCTAACGAGGAGTGTCGGTTTCTGTAGTTTAAAGTTTAAACACTATTGTTCTATTTTGGGATCTGAATTTGTAATTTATACTTTTATAGCAGTGATATACTAATATGTAAAAAAAATTGTGTTTGTGATTGTGACGGCTAATTTTGGGTAGAAGCTGTAAACACGTTTAGTTAAACGGGTTGGATTAGCAGATTAACCGAGACCAGTTTATTTTTATAAATCTTGTAGAAATGTATGTTATGTCATACTCTAATCTTGCTGGGTATATTATATCAAACCTAATAGCTAAACCGGAAGTGTTGGTTTCTGTACTTTAAAGTTTAAACGCAGTTTAAGCCGAACTTTTTTTTAGAGTGGTAATATGCAAACAGAAGTTCCAGTTAAATCTTTTGTGTTTGTACTTTGTGTCAACCTGCAACTGCGCAAATTGTGTTCAGATTGTGTACAATTTTGGGTTCGTGTCGGGTTCAGTACTTCAGTCTGCATAATTGACCCGTTTTAACACCTCTAGTTGTACCATACGGCATAGTTGTTAATAGCGACCATAGCGCCCGCTATAGCGAATAGCGTAGCGTAGCGCTCATACGTCGCTATATGGTTGATAGCGACAAATAACGGGAGATAGCGAGATTTTTGTATTTTATTTATTTATTTTTTTGGTAAAATATACATATAAAATATCTCTAAAATTTTCTTCTAGTGTATCGCTAAATGTGAAATAGCGCTCGCTATTTCATCGCTATCGCTACATAGCGTATCGGTAGCTTGTCGCTGTCGTCTGCTATTTGCTATTGACAACTATGCCATACGGATGAAAGGTGGTTGGGGAATTGGCTAAAGTGTTGAATACTTTCGTCATAAACAAAGTAATCAAGATTAATATGGCGCAGGTTTGTGTAAAATTTCCGGGTTCGTGTTGGGTTCGGTCTGCGAAAATGAACCGTTTAACACCAAAAGTCGTACTATGCCATGTAAACTAGTTGTGATAGTGTGATCATGCGCATCTTATAAATAAAGTATTCTAATAAAAGTTACTTGTTGGGAGATTCAATTTTAATTTTGACTTTATGAACAATTGTTTTCTTGAGATAGTTTTTATCGTTATCCTAATTCCTATTTTTTTTGTTATTTACTAATTTTTATCTATAGTTTTAATTGTTTCTATGTGTTCATGTCATGTATGTCATTCTTTAACAGGGTAACACATCTAAATTGCCATGGGAAGATGGTTTTCTTGATTCACCGGCTCTTGTAAACTCCGAGAAAGCTGTAAAGGAAATCATGGAACAACCTGACGATCAACTTGTGGAGTTTTCAGAGGCCATGAGAAGTATGATTCTGTTTTCAATTTGTACATATTTGTTAACAGAAGGTAGACTGGCATGCGATAATGATCCTTATTTTTATATACTTTGCTTGGTTTGATGTATAGCTGTTAGTAAGGTTTTAAGACGAGCAGCAGAGGGGAAATCTTCTGCTCAAGCCGAGGCAGCAGAATGGAAACGCAAATATGAACTGGAGAGAGAACGGAATTTACAGTTGGAAAAGAAAGGTGTAAGATACGAGCAACATTGTTAAACTATTTGTTAATACACATAGTTAAATTAAATACACGTGCACTTGTTTTGTTATGTAAACATTCAGACAAGTGGTCTGAAGTCTGAATGAACACCTTCCTCTTTCCATTACCCGTTGAGGATTTTCCCGACCCTCTAACGGTGTATTTGGATGTCGATTTGAAAGTGATTATGTGATATTAAATGATCATAATTAGACAGTTGTAATGAAATGGATGTAGAAGATAGTATTTGGATGTTTCTGCCATATAAAGTGGAACGATCAAAACCAAAATTTTGATCCTTAAATAATTAGAAAATCAGAAGCGCAACCTGTTTATCTAAACATTAAGAAAAAACTTTAGATAATCACTTTCAAAACACAATTCCAAACACACCATATGTAGAACACTCATTGCCGTTAGATGATGCTTTAAAATCCTAAATCTGACACTAACATATGTTTTTCTGATATCTACAGAGCTTAACAGTAGTAACTGCACAGTGGAGAAAGTTGACAGCTCATCAAGCCACCTTAAACTCATGTCGGAAACCAAGGAACCATCTCAATTTTGTTATGAAAAATATGGAATTTACTCTCACGAGGTTCTTCAAGACAGGGAGCATAATGCGTGTTCCAATGTTCGTGGCAAGTTTATCCGGAAGGTACTGTGATAGAGGCATATGCATATAGAAATGGGGTTGTATTCTGCTATTTTCTAGATGTGGCAATTTTGACCTATTTTTCGTTTCGTTTATCTAGGAACAGGACAGCTCAAATGTGTCAAAAGTCGTCCAAAGTGTGTATATAAGGATCATTCTATTCTAAAAAGTAGATTATTATTAAAATAGTACAATTCGTAACTATGTTTGACAAAAACCGTTCATAGAATCCTTTTTTGGAGAAATAGTGTTTAAGTCAACCCACCCCGATCCGACCCATACCAAAGATACCTGTTTTAACCTGAACCCGTTGCCACTTCTCTATTTTTTCTTTCCAAGACACTATTTTCTTGTAATGTAGTATGGAAACCGTGACTGAAAAACGCATTTATCCCTGGCACAGGCATCATTCAAGCTACACTGGCATTGTAAAGGTGAGAAGAACGATCAACATAAACATGATATTGTCTCTTTTGAAAAGGGAAATATAACAACAGCAGAACGTAGCAGTAAACAGGTACGACACTCTAATCAAGATGTAAAATTAGAAAACCGTGATGGTGAAACCTGTATCATATTTGTATAGGATTTTGATCTATTCAAACCTGCTGTAATTGGTGTTTCTATCATTATTTATTTCAGATTTGTTTGAAGTGGGAATCTGCTCCACAGACTGTTCTCATCTTGACAAAACCAAATTCGACTTCTGTTAAAGTTATTTGTGCAGAAATGGTTAGGTAGTACAAAAGTTCTTTTCCTTCAATAATGTGATTTAGGATAGGATTTCATATGCATTAAAAGAATAAAAGTACTTTTCGGGGGTCTAATACATTTCTTATGTACCTATGGGTGCTATGTTGGATTTGAATCAGATTTCGGATCAATCTATATTGATTGACTGCCTCCGTTATGTTGTTGCTAGCAAATACCACTATTTTTGGTTTTGGCTCTTCCAAATCATTCCGCAGGAGATCCGGGCCCTTTTTTTTCTGATCCTTCGATAAAAAGATTCATTCTCTTCATAAAAATAGGAAATAAAACCAATAAAGATGTCGTTTTCCATTCATACCTAGAGTCGAATACCCCATTCAAGAATTGTTTTGGATCCAATCCATAGGAATCAATAGAAAAGGCAAATCTCTTATGATGCACCAGACGTTAGACCCTGGGTCAAACCCATTTTCCTTTTGGTTATATTTATTAATTTACCAATTTGGCCCGTTAGAGATATTAACAAAAAAAAACAAATCGACTCTCGCTAATAAGTGAACCGGTCGAATTTTCCCCCTCTTAACAAACATGCTGGTTTCAGGTGGTTGAAGGAGAAGAAGTTAAATATCTACTTGGAACCAAGGGTAAGAACAGAACTCATGACAGAGTCCTCATACTATGACTTTGTGCAGACCTGGAACGACGGTGAGACATGCAACTCATCCTCTAGTTTATTCAACTTCAGTTTTCATATAGTTGGAGCATATGTTCTAGAAAGTTCTGTTGTCAATCATTCTCGTCTTGTTACTTGACAGATGATGGCATTTTGCTTCTGCATGAGAAAGTTGATCTTCTTGTAACTCTTGGTGGAGATGGAACCGTGCTTTGGGTACGTGCTTCCATTTCCATTTAAAATCAAATGATTTTAGAATTCATTTTTGTGTGACGTTTTAATCAATTCAATAGTAGTTGACTGCTTCACACTCAGATCTGTTTTTTTAATCTATTTGTAGTGTGCAAAATAGTTTATATACGTCAAGGAAGTGAAATGTCATACTTTGGTGTTGATATTTGCGGTTTCTAAACCTGACCGATCTTAATTAACTTTACCTTGCTTACCTTTTGTAGGCAGCATCAATGTTTAAAGGCCCGGTTCCTCCAATTGTGCCATTTTCTTTGGGTTCGTTGGGCTTTATGACTCCATTTCGTATCCTTGATCTTCTTGAAAATAGTATTTTTCTTCAAATTGGATGTTTTATAACGATTAATAGTAGTTGACAAAATGGGTTGTTCAGGCTGGTTTGGGTAAACAAGTCAAAGGGGCTTGGATTGACACAGCTCAAAACGGGTCAGGTTGGGTTGACCACAAATTTTTTTTTGTCCATTGATATAAACAGTTAATGATTTAAGTGTAAGTATGAAAACTATATCATTACGATGATAGCTCAAAAGGGTCAGGTTGGGTTGACCCACAATTTTTTTTTGTCCATTGATATAAACAGTTAATGAGTTAAGTGTAAGTATGAAAACTATATCATTACGATGATATAGTTGCAGTTTGTGAAAAGAGTGATTTATTAAATTTGGTTCATATGTGATCTTTAACTCTAACAAGATAGTGAGCAATACAAAGAATGTCTCAAATCAATCCTCCAGGGTCCAATTAGTATCACACTTCGACATCGGTTGCAGTGCCATGTGATCCGTGAATCGGCTAAAACTGAACACGAGAACGAAGAGCCAATACTTGTGTTAAATGAGGTCACAATTGACCGTGGGATTTCATCATTCCTTACAAATCTTGAATGCTACTGTGATAACTCATTTGTCACATGTGTACAAGGGGATGGGCTTGATCTTATCAACTACTTCAGGGAGCACTGCATACTCCCTTGCGGCTGGCGGTTCCATGGTCCATCCACAGGTATGTTGCATGCAACATTTTGTTAACTTTTGCTACTCATTTGCATGTCGATTATCGGGGCATTTATTAATAATCAGAACCATGGTTTAAAAAAACGGTGAGGCGTACGCCTCGAGGCGAAAACTCTATGAAAACGAGTCTGAGGCGCGCCTCATGGGGTTTCAGATTGTACATACGCCTCTAAGGGCTGAGGCGCTAAGAAAATGTGTGCCTCGGGTGGTTTAGGGGTTTTTTTTTTGGTGTTTTAGACTTTTTCAGTTTTTCTAGGTCAAGTATTTTATTTTTATAGACACATAAATTTTATATTTATTTTTTGACTGCACCTTGAACTTATGCCTT
>JAUTDX010005532.1:0-39513 GCA_030844895.1 Ambrosia x helenae | reverse complement strand
GTCCGGTGATCTCCATATCAACAAAACATGTTGGATTTTCAAATAGAATATGATTTTCTTTTTAACAAAAAAAACATAAGTTGGAAATCTTTATTGTCATCTTTATTATAATCACTAAAGTTAAGAACTTTATGACAACCCGACTAAAAGGTTTTGGTTATTAAGCCACTTACTAATATGTAAGTTTTAATCAACATTCAACAAGACTCTAAATGACTTGAGCAGAGTTAATAGTTAAGCTTGATCCAAGCACTAGCCTAATTTGAATCTCATTTAATATTCACGAATTTGCACCCAAATTTTATATAGCGAGTTCAATTTAGTATATACAAGAGCGCAAATGAACGTATTATGTGGCTATATTTAATCATTTACTGATGACTGGTAGAAATTCTCACATGATTTAGCGAGAAACATGTATGTATTATAAAATAAAAAAAATGTTTATTTGCAAATTGTATTAAGTTCAAGTACATAAAATTTTTTCTCATCTAACCAAAAAAAACTAAAGTCAAGACATGTATAAAAAATATCGACACGTATTTTATATCGATCGAAACAATAAACATGAACAAAAGTATCGGTATGATTATGAAGAAAAAAAAAAACTTTATTTTGAATACAAAATTGTTTCAGTATAATTTGTTTGAGCAAAAAAAAAACGTAAAAATACAAACTAAACATCGTACCGTTTTAAGCCAGTAAAATACGGAGTACTAGTTTAGTACCGATAGGGCAAAAATAACATATAAAAACTAGTTATATAAGTATATAGAAAAGTTTTAAAAATAAATTTAGTGGGTGTAAGAATTTGTCGTTTTTAAAATACTAACATATAAAAACTAGTTATGTAACATATAAAAACTAGTTATATAAGTATTGAAAAGTTTTTAAAAATAAATTTAGTGGGTGTATGAATTTGCCATTTCTAAAAAATTAACATATAAAAACTAGTTATATAAGCATAGACGTAAAGTAGTTAGATAAATATGTATGCCTAACGAGTCGTGATACGACTCTAAGGTATCTAACATTATTCACGAGGAAGGCTTAAGTTTCAATTAGAAAGCACTCGACACCACTCAAGCTCGAACTGGGAATAGGGTTGTGTTAAGTCTCATTTCTATGTAGTGGTGGCATGCACTAAATGTCAGAACACTCTTGAATGTTTGTGTTACTTCAACTTGAACATTATGCAGAGAGATGTGTAGAAACTTGGGAGACCATCGTTGCCTTTAGGTCGATGATTTAAAATGAAATTATGAAAGACATGAATCATTGCAACCCAGTTTATGTTGAGGATTTATGTGAACATTGACAACATTATTATTTCAAACAAAACAAAACAAAACAACCTTAATAAAGACTTCACTGAAATTTCCAGCAGATAAGATAACAACACATACTTTACGGTAGGAACAGTCAGTCGTATAAGTACATCCATAATTTTCTTCTTTTATACCATAAAGGATACTGTAACAACGAATAAAGATGCATGTTCTGTCAGGTCTATTGTTTATAAAAGAATCACGCCACATTCCTACATACTATTGTACGTGCTATATGTTTTTCTTGGCAAATGTGCATCAAGCTGGATTGTACTAATGCATGATGTACAAAAGTCGAAGCCATGTCAACAAATAATTATCTCTATATTTTTCATGAAAAATGAATATTACAATATCTATTTCATAATCAAACTTTGGATATTTTGGTCAACAAGCATTGTTTGTAATTAGGAAACTAATTGTATCATTTGTCAAATTCAAACCGATTTTCTAATATCTTGTTACCATTAATATAGAACACCGACACCAAATACATTTAGATGTCTAATTGGTCTTTCTTTTTAGTTAACGTGTCTCACTTTTGGTAGACTATACATTGTGGTTCCTTGCTCTTTTGGTACATCAATAGGCCAAGTTCATGCACCCAAACACTATCCAAATTAGCATATTCAATCCACCAACATGCATTGATCACTTGTACATGTTACTTATTTGAAACAATGCTTCCAACATATTACTATGTGGTATTATTCAAGCTAGTTAGACGCATTAATAAGTTGCGCATAATGTGACATATGCATGACTTGTCTAAATGAATTTTGGTACTTGTCAAAACGACGTGTATACACATATTTTGGTATCTACTGGCTTTATGTGAACAATGGCGAAGCTTGAAAATTCGAACCGAGGGGTCAGAAGTATATAACTATTTTTTTTTAAAATGGGGGATCGAAACCTTATATACCAAAAAAAATTCTATACGAATATTATATAATCGAAAGTTATGAGGAAAAAATTCGGAGGGGGGTGGGATCAGCGACCCCCTGCACCCTATAACCTCCGCCACTATATGTGAAGACATAAAAGCGGCTTGATTCTTTAGGTCAAGAATAAGGCAAAGCTTCCGGCTTTTGAAAGATCAAACTAGAGTAATTATAATTTTGATATTGTATCTCTAATCGGATAATTTTGTATGTGGTTGTCTAGCTTCTTGCTAGCTCTTATATAAATTATTTCGAATATACTCTTTGGCGTTCAAAAAAAAATCTAACATGATGATTTATGTATTTGTACACGGTACAAGTTGAGCTTGTCAAAATAGCTACAACTAGACAATTGAAATAGGAGACAAATTCTTATGTAAAGTCAATTGTAGATATAAGATATATTATTAAATATATATATAGAGAGGGTGACATTTCAAACTTTCATGTGGTCAATTTAGAGTCGTGAAGGACTAGGATTAGGTTCACGAGAAGGCATTTTCTATACGCCTAAAAGTTAGGCTTTAACTAAGTATATCTATATTATTACAAATGTATGATTTAAAGTTTACCTAATACATGAAGAACCTGAATTATATCATTTTGTGATAATTTTAGCACACTCAACTCTGATATTATCAATAACATCATCTTTAATTTGAAGGGTTTGTGTTCAATTTCTCTCTTTTAGAAATTAGAAATGTAACCAAATTCATGTCGCTTATCTGCCACAATAACAATTTGTTAGTCGCAAAGAAATAACAAAAAGGACTTGTTCACTATTATTTTTCATGAAAATGTGTTTCGACAATTTTTATTCTAATTAAAATCGATGATCGACTGAGCGGTTATGCTCCATGGTGTAGATGTTCACAACACTAGCTACATTGTCAGCTCATATGATCGGCAAGTGTCATGCCTTATTTAGTTGCCTGTATTAAATTATTATATTTGATATCGAATTTTTATTCTTACTTTTTGATATTTTAATTCAAAAGTATACAATATAAAGTCCATTAAAATAAGAAGTGTAAAAAGCCATCAGAGATTCACACCTGTCAAATTAAATCTAACCACAATTAAACCTATCTTCCCTTTTCTAAACCTAACCCATCCTCATTTTGAAACAAACCGATCTAGATCTGACCACCACCACCACATCGGAACACCCCCGTCACCAACATCGTCCCATCTCCGACCAACATCTATCCAGTACCCACCACTGCATCTCCCACCGTCTAAACCTCCGACCACTTACAACCACCACTTACCAAAACGTGCACCACCAACACCAGCGCCGCCACCACCCGAGCTTGGTGGTAGCCGGTCTAAGCACTTAACATAAACAATGTAACAAGACAGTGACAACCTTCATGATACCAACAATGGTACCACTAATACTATGATGAGGGAAATTAACAACAGCAGTATTAGCAGTATTCAAAAACGTCACATCAATGTTTGTGATTTTAACATTTCACAATAGCCACCAATTTTTGTTTAAGGAGGTGACATGGCTCAAGCTATTGGAGAAGATAATGTCTTCAAATTTTGATAAGGTGCTTGATGCATTTGTCTTGTAAAGGTGATTTTGATGTTTTTGATAAAGATGCGTTTGTTTTGTAAAGGTGATTTTGATGTTTTTGTTCAAGGTGCGTTTGAATATTTGTTAAGGTGCGTTTGTTTTTTTTTTTTTTTTTTGGGTTTTAATGAGTGAACCAAAATTTTCAATGAGTGCTTCCAAACTTTCAATGAGTGCGTCTGAAATTTTGATGAGTGCGTCTGAATTTTGATGAGTGCGTCTGTTTTTCACCAACTTCATCTTCTTCCTCTGCAACTTTTTTTAACCTAATTTTTATGTTTAATCATCCTTAATGAAACAAAATCCAGAGTATTCGACAACTATTACAATTCATAATTGTTCATATGATTAGTTCAATCCTCTGTTTTTTATTATTTTTAGATCAAATACTGATCTTACGTTTTTCGTTCATTGTAATCGATTTTTTTTTGTTTTTGAATTGTGTAATCATTCTGAACATGAATCGATCTGAAAACGATGAAAATCAGTGTTCAATTAGGTCTGTTACGATTTGAAAAAAAATAGACGGTTTTTTCCTATTTTACCCTTGGTTAGTTTAACCCAAGTATGATTAGGGTTTTTAATCTGCGCCCAGACATGCCATTAATCTAATGGCTGTGATGCTTCTTACGCTTCTTACGTTAAGAAACTTTATACGTTAACCTCATCCCATTTAATAGAGAGAACTACACGAATAGTCCTTATGGTTTATAGAAAGTAACATCTTAGAGTACTAACTTTTTTTTTTAACATGTTAAGGGTTTATGGTTTCAGTTTTGTAACATATTAGGGTACTAAGGCTAACTCCGTTAGTTTTTCTAGTTAAGTTTTGATAAAATGACTAAATGCCCAAGAATAACTAGATGGGCCATTCTTGTAATTAACTGTATTTGATTTACAAGGATACTTTTTGCAATTTATTGAAATTACAATTATCTATTAATATTATTAAATTTAAAAATTTAAAATTGTAATAATATACTAAATTAAATAATTGTACTCTACACATTTTATTATATTTTTTTATAAAACAATACTTTTATCCATATAAACCACCGCTAATAAGCCTAATTTATATCTACCATCAAGCACCACATCAAATCTCATCTCCACTGTCATTGCCGCAATGCATTATCTATATTTGACAAGGTCATCTATATTTTTTTAATATATCGAATTATCTATTAATATTATTAAAACTTAGAAATTTTAAATACACAAAATTAAATAATTATAATATATACATTTTAGTATTTATTTTTTGTAAAAACAATACTTCTATCTATGTAAACCATTGCCAATAAGCCTAATGCGTACTTGCCATTAAGCACCATGTATACTCTCATCTCCACTGTCATTGTTGTCATACGTTATCTATATTTGACAAGGTCGTCTATATTTTTAATACATAGAATTATCGATTTCTAATATTTAAAAACTTTAAATTATATAAATATATTAAATTAAATAATTAACGTACTCTATGCGCTTTAATAATATTAATAGCTAACTCTACATCAAGCAACAGATCAACTCTATGCGTTTTACATATAGATAACGCATGGGTCAATGGTGGCGGAGATGAAAGGTGACGTGGTGCTTGATGACAGATGCGAATTACACTCATAGACGGTGGTTTATATGGATAAATTATTGTTTGATAAAAAGATACATACTAAAACGCAAAAAAATATAATTATTTTCATTTAATATATTTTTATAACTTGAAATTTTTATGTTTTAATAATATTAATAGATAATTATAATTCTAATTTCAATAAATTGCAAAAATTATCTTTGTTATCAAATAAAGTTAATTACAAGAATATCTAGTTATAATAGGGCATTTTAGTCATTTTATCAAAACTTAACTATAAAAACTAACGGAGTTGGCCTTAGTACCCTAACATGTTACAAAACTGAAACCATAAACCCTTAACATGTTAAAAAGTAAAGTTAGTACCCTAAGATGTTACTTCCTATAAACTACAAGGACTATCCGTGTAGTTCTCTCCATTTAATATATCTCATTAGAATATATCTAGAGTAATCAATTAATTAAATATAATGAAATTTTGTTTTTCTTGAGACATGATGATGATAGATATATACCATTTGACATAAGAGATTTCAAACATCTCTAATTTCTACAAAATAAACAATTCACGTTTATTACGATAAAACATACTAAACAGTAATTGACCATGAAGGGCAAAAATCAGACAAGAGTATTTTTAATACTACGCATTATCACTAAACATTTCTTTGGTTGGAACAGTTACGGCCAATAGGTCAAAATTAAGAGTATTAAAATCCAATAAAACCTTTTTTTTATTAATAATTACTTTATGAATATTTCATTTGCTTAATATTTAGAGTAAAATGCTATTTATGTTAGTTTAGGGACGACGACAACCCGAGTCATCTAATTTCCAAATCCTGCATGCGGACTAATTGATAACCCAATTTGATGTGTTATTGTGTTAATAGGTTAGGCATAAGTTATCGCATCAGTAGATTATGATTTGGTAGGTTTTTGATCTGAGTCGAAGGGTTTTGTTCGTCAAAATTATTAAAACAGACTATGCATGGTGAATGAGCACTCATTCGCTAGGTCAATCTAGCGAATGAGAAAGGCTCAACTTTCTTTCGCTAGAGGATTCGTGGTCTCATTTGTTGTATGTGTTTCATTTACCATAAATCTCATTATGTTATAGCTAATGACATGATTCTTTGACTCATTCGTGTGAAACTTCTAGCGAATGGCACCTTGTTTGGTCCCATTCGCTATAATCATATCTGTTTATTATATGTTGTACGAAACTACATGTTTTGCGTGATCGGTTATGTGCAAACTTATATGTAACTGATATTACGGGTCGTCAACGGGATGTCGTGTCTAGTGTAGACAAACACAGTCAAACGTTTACGAAAACACACTGAGTCATTGTTCCACTTCCATGCTAATATCTTAAAAGAGCCTAATTGATGATGTTGCGAATATACTTTTTTATTTTTTGAATAGTTTTAATTACATCAATATCATTTTTTATGAGGCTTGAACCCTTAACCTTAAGATAAGCGATACTTTAACTGCAATGGCTTTATCAATTGACCCGACATAAGTTAATACTACATAAGCAGTTCACGTCATTAAAAGTTTGACTTTTTGCCACAAAAGCAATCCACGTCAGCAAACTTTGACTTTTTACCAAACAAGCAGTCTATGTCAGCCAAACATTTCTTTAGTTGTGACTGTTGTAAAATAAGTTAGTATGAGACCGCTAAAGTATAATAAGTTAAAACTTGGGACCTTCACTAAACATTTCCTTAGTTGTGACTGTTGTCGATCAATATATCAAAGTTAGGAATAATAAAATCTAATAACCATAAAAATAATAAATAGTTATGAAACACAAGCAAAATCCTTAATTCATTAGCATGTCAAGTGTCTGCGTACTCGTGGTTATTAAACAAATAATTGGTGTATAAAATATCCAACTATGATCCATATACATCAACATTCACGTATACATAAAGAATAATTTTGTGAGATATTTTTTCAAACATATGTGTCTTTCGTTCATGACAAATGTACTCGATAGCATATGATTCCTTCTAATGTAAAGTACAATATACCATCATTAGTCACTACATATTAGCTTTGCTCTTATACATCAAGTTTTGATCTTCACTCGATTTTCATATGAATATATAATGTAGCTTTTGGGTTTCTATACCACGAACGCGTAATTTTATAACCCCACCATTTTAAAAACAATATAATGACCAACAAGAGTTAAATCATACAAAGTAAAACATAACTTGATTTGCAAATTTTTAAAGCTATAGTTCAATAATAATAAAAAAAACATGCAAAATTCCTCACAAGTATTGTATACCCTACCACATGGTGCTTGTTCCAATGAATTGACAATCAAAGGACGGTTTACCATCCCTTCTATTTTGTTGTACCCCCAAACTAGAACCAACAGCGACTTTTAGGGTTTTAATTCTTTTTATAGTAAGTTCATCTTATATGAAACAATATTAGTGTAACATCAATTGGAAAAGGAGCTGCATAAATCATAAACATACATGTGAAATTCTGTCACTAATGACGTTTCTTGGTCGCGATGTCTTTCTGTAATAAGTTTACCTTTATCTACTTTTGCAAGTGATCTTTTATTCATAAGGCATATATATCTTTCTACGATTATGTTGTTTACACGATGTCGGGTGTTGTATATGAAATCATACCATTGCAACATTAATTAGAAAAATGCATTTTAAGCACACTGTTTGCTCGATATACATGCATATCTATTCCCATTACGTTGAGGGTTCAGCCGTTCAGGTCCACATTGAGATGTAGATTTAGGTATAGCTATAGAAAGAGCGTAAGTTAGCCGTTAAAAAAAATAAAGTTAGAATTTTCTGATTCATGTTCCTGAAAAAAAAATGAATTACTTAAAATTCAATGTTTTTACCATAATAACAATGTCTATGAATTTCAATCGATCCCCATTCTTTTTAAACATTGATGGTAGTGCCCGCGATGGACTTGCCTTTCCGGCTAAGTACTTGACTTCAAAGACAGCTAGCTAGTTTCATTCAATAAAGAGGATTTGTACCAAAACAACAGGCCATTCTAATTTGTGGAAATAATAATAATAATACCGCTTATTTTTACAAGTAAATACATATAATCCCTGAGTATTGATACTCAAAATAAGTTGTACATAATATAAGCTTTAGATTAGTTGAATTGTCACAAATCGTGAAACTATCCTTTATTAATCATCATCAAGTATGTTCAAAATTTCAAAAAAGTAGTATAAGTCGATCAAGAAAGTTTAATAAAAGGTACAGAATCAATGCATGGTGTGGATAAGTCGCATCAAGAGATAGTGTTGTCACATTGATGATATTAGCAATATGAAGGAATGTGGTATTATCAAAACAGTGTACCGGCGGTGATATCAAAACGCGGTATCATTTCAATAATGAGAAGTTTAATTACTAAAAAAATTAGAGTAGGAGTTAGTTTTATGTGGAAGAAGTGTGATTTGTTGTTTTTTCCGCTTCCATCGTAAATAAAAAAATAGTGGATATGCCATATGGATCATAATAAAGAATATATTACAGAACTGAAAAAATATATTGGCTCATTACTTATAACACTTCAAGGTTTGTTCAAGCTTTCTATGTGGGATACCTTTCCATCTAATTTCCCACATTTCTTTATTTTAAAGACCTGACTTTGAGTATGAATATCTTATTCACTTTTATTTTAGATTTTACCATTTCTTAGCTTGTTGTAGAGCTCTCATGAAGAAGAAACCAAACTAATAAATAGATAATTATATAAATAAAAAGTCTACATTATTATCTGTGTCTAAAGAAAATCTCACAGTCTATCTTTTATTCTCAAAACTTCCTAACTGGTTACATCGTTTTATGTTTTTCCGTAAGAGTTTTTTACGGTTTTTTAGTAAATGCTTCCATTGGGCGAATCGAATGAAAGAGAGTGAGACGAAACGAGATTTAAAATAGCAATGTGCCTTAAATAATCGTTATAATTATCAATATTTCTTTTGTAAATTTGGTTTGCTATAATGCAAATACTTGAGTGTTATTAAATTTAAAAGAAATCACTTATATCAGAAAATTGAATTTTAACTCAAACTGTAGCATATCCTTAACTAGCCTTTTTTCCATATTTTTCAGTACATGACTATTTGATATGTAGGTCAACTATAAAATATTCCATTTTCATCCTTTCATGTCCAAGGTTGTGATCAACTTGGTTCACTTTAAACATAACCTATTGACCTATTGTATTTTTTTGTATGTTCAAAGTTATTATCAACTTGACTTGCTAAAAACATAACCTGTTGTAATTTCTTTATATTTAACTCTAATAGTCTAATAGAACATTAATTTTCTATATCATATGCAAAGATAAGTGGATGCGAGCACTTTGAGTTGGAATATAATGTAATGAAAATATCAATTGTTTAGCATTTTATGCATCTAACACAATTGTTTATACAACATGGAGAATATATAAACTTGAAAGCAGTGTAACTTTTTTTTTCGCAATAAGAGTTATTAGACGTATGTGTGACTCATAAAAATTTTCAACCAGTTGGACGCATATCACCAATCTTTGCTCTTTGGTTAATTTTTGAAAATTAAAAAAAAAAACAGAATGTGGTTAATGTTGTAATTTTTTTTTGAAATACAAACTGTTTATGTAACTCAAGTTGGTCCGGTTCTCATGCATGCACGTGGGAATATTTCAAATTCAATAAAGCTGTTAGCTAGTCAGTTGAGTCATCCTAGTTTTATGGTTTGTTACCGGGTCTATTGTTATTAGCCGTTAGTAGTTTTCCAATTTAAGTCATGTTGATTATGCTTTGTTTCCATGTACTCAACTACTATCAATAAGAATTCATTTCAGTGTGTTTGGTTGTGTTCATCATTTATTCTAAGTTCTTGAGTGATTCTGAGAGGGCTCATACCAACACAAGCCTCAAGCGTTACTAAAACTTTAACAGATCGAGTGAAATCATATTGATTTAATTCTTAGATGAAATACGGATGAAAAATAATGTCTCATAAAATGTGAAATGATAACGAAATATGTGAAAGAATAGATGTTAAAAAGAAATCTTCATTGTACAATAGCACCCATATATGTCCTAAATAAAGAAAAGTAGGGGAAAATGTGAATCAGTATACATACAAGTAAACGATTTTGCTTGGTAGAATATCTTCGCCAAATCTAGCTGTACTTCACATAATATCCCCCTTCATCATTCAAAATTTGACTACTTCTTATGTTTTTTTGGATTAAATTAAGAAATTAATTACTGTTACACTTGCAGAATTATTATTATTTTTTTAACCAACAACGAAACCCGATCATCTAGATAAAACCCACTAGCAAAATGGCACCCACGCCCGTGAACGAAGACGGCATTGGCGACCTGGCCCACTAACATTCAAGAGGAAACCCATTGCTCGAAGACCCACTGTAGTGAAACTTCTGATTTATAATAATTTTGCCACAGGTGAAACTCCGGCCTATAACTCCACGTTAGAAGGTAATAGGACGTGCCAAGCAAACAAACATAGGAGAATCCGAGTTACTGATCCTTATCGTAAAACATTTTTAGAATGAACATATATGTGGGCTTATTTTTTCTTTATTTAAATATTAAAGATCTTGTATTTTCTGTTAAATATTAAAAAGAGTTAACTGCCAATTTAGTTCCTGAGTTTTGATAAAAAATGTCTCTTTAGTTTAAATAATTTTTTTTCTTATTTGTACCTCTAAGGTTTCTCATTTTTTTTTTGTCATAAATAAGAACAAGATATCGATCCATGGACGCGAGCGGATGCAATAGTACTGAAACTCTGTCCTTGATTTACCAGTAAAAGATAGTTTGAAATTGTTTAACTAAATTAATTTTAAAATACTAAATTAACATATGTAACATTTCAAATACAAAATATATATATATATATATATGTATATATAGGTGAAGTATAAAATGAAAAGATAGTTTGAAATTGTTTAACTAAATTAATTTTAAAATACTAAATTAACATATGTAACACTTCAAGTACAATATATATATATATATATATATAGAGAGAGAGAGAGAGAGGTGAAGTATAAAATGAAAACCCTCTTGAGTTGAGAAAACCTTGGAAACCCATGTAAAAAATCATTTTTTTTTTGAAAAATAACCAATGTAAAATACATGTTTTTAAGTGTTTTGGGCCAAAAAAATAAAAAAAAAGCGTCCAAGGGATTTTTTTTTTAAGAAAAATAAACAAAGCTGCAAAAACACATGTTTACAACAGCTTTGTTTATGTAAAAAGCTGAAAACATATGTAAAAAGCGCAACTTTGTTTATTTTTTTAAAAAAAATCCCTTCGGCGCTTTTTATATTTTTTTTGGCCCAAAATGCTTAAAAACATGTATTTTACATTGGTTATTTTTTTCAAAAAAAAAAAAGAATGATTTTTTACATAGGTTTCCAAGGTTTTCTCAACTCTAGAGGGTTTTCAATTTATCCTTCCCCTATATATATATGTAAATATACTATAATAACAACCTAAGCATGTCAATTACGTAACATATGTTAAAAAGACGTAAGATCAACATTCCCATTTTTAGACAATTAGTATCCCTTTCGGGAATCCAAACATGACAACTATTCGAAAAGCTAACACGATAAACAAACGTTAACCACCTAAAATTATTCATTAGCGAGCTATTGATATAATCTCATGGAAATTTTATAAAGATAAGTTAGTCATCCGTTAAGAGTTTTCTAACCTCACTAATCAAGGAAAGCAATATCGAATACACAATACAACCACCGAGACTAGCATAAAGTAGAAAATATCACAAACTATTTGATTTTACCAATTTTGAACACAAGTCTACTAAGATCACCATTTTCACTAAAATAACTCACAAAGATCAACAACTATGTCAAAGATCAATAACAACACCATTAAGCTTTTTAAACCCTTTTACGTGCAGATAAGCATTTTGATCATTATTTGTTTGACTTTAAACAAACCAATACCAGTTTCCAGTTTCATGGTGTAAACACATTAACAAGTTAAGTAGTTTGCTACTGATCGATTAACCGGGCGGTTTTCAGCATGTATCCGACTAACACAATACAATAATCATCAAAGTCATCCGAACAAAACCACTAATCCAACAACAACGAAACATGTTTACAATATTATCATCAAGATTATAACATGAAAAACACCAAAATCATACAAAATGCGATTATCATACAAACGATTGTTCAAACTACTAATTAGTAATGTTTTTACCTGTAGGTTACAATCTATAACATAAACATCACATATAAACTAATAGAAACTGATTTGAACAAGATATAAGTTTATAGATCAAACCATAAAATGCCTAATGTGATAGATTGGATGATGATAATGGATTCCAATCGCATCCAAAGCTTGTTATATATCTCCAACAGCAGCTTGACATCCTAAGAAATCGCCCAGAATCTTCCCAAAATACCTATTATCTGATTAGTAGCTTCTGCTTGGTTTTATAGGTTTTTTTTACAAAAGCGCACAGTCATGCACTTTATTTTGATTGTGACGTCATGCTATGTGGGTCAAACAAGTGGGCCAAGTGGACTGGTCGACCTGATAAAGGTGCACGGTCGTGCACATGGGTTGCACGATGCTGATTATGAAGTTGCCGAGTATCAGGTTGCACTGGATTGTGCATTGGTAGTGCTTCCGAGCAAAATGAGTCTGCACGGTCTTGATGGTCTGCACGACCGTGCACATGGGTTGCACGGCCGTGCACTTTGGTCAGTAACTTCTGAATGTGCAGGAAATGTCTGTTTCGTCCAGTTTTCGCCCGTTTTCTTCAACTTCGTCTTTGGGGTGTCGTTTAAGACCTACAAAAACAATAGAAAGTGGTTAAGTATCAAATCTATGCAATTAACATCGAAAACGCGAAATTTGGGAGTTTAATCAGGAAATTATATATGTATATTTTAACATATATCATTATCGCATATTAATTTTTTAAAGGATGTTTCTTTTAATTTTAAAGACAATATGTGTGATTCGTGTGTTAAAGCTAAACATGCACGGACTACATGTCCTAAAAGTTTTATTAAAACTAATGAATGTTTTGAGTTGATTCATTCTGACATTTGGGGTAAACATCGTAAACCATCAACGGCTCATGCAAGTTTTTTTCCTAAATACTGTCGACGATTTTAGTAGGGCATTTTGGGTTTTCCTCATTAAACACAAAAGTGAAGCAAGTAACTAGGATTATAAATATTATTATGATAGATTTGCAACTTTCACTGTGAGAATCGCTAGGACAAAGAATCAAGACTTAGGCATCAACAAATAGCTTCTAAGTATGATTCATTATCTTGTTCACCAAATCCTATATGTTGAGTTAAGGCATAGTTAATAGAATTCATCTTGAGATCTTAAAAACACAATGTCTTTAAACATGCAATAAGTCTAACCCAATACCAACGCAATTAAGTATAACAATTAATTCATCACAGATTACAATCACAAATAGATTTGCATGGATACCAAAACCTTTAGTCATATAATGAGTTTAATCCAATATCCCAACTTAATTGGTAGGATTTATCTCACAAGTCTAAAGATAATGTTGAGGCAAAACTTAATTGATAAGATCCATCTCTATGGTTTAAGCATACAAGAAACACGCACAAGGTCCAACCCAACATCAAAATCTAATTGATGGAATTCATCCCTATGGCTCAAGCACAACATAGACATACACAAAGTTCAACCCAATATCAATGCTTCATTAAGTACAACACTTACAAATACACAATCAAAACAACATTACAAATCCAGAAAGTTACAATCCTTCACCCGGAAGTGAAGGGGAACTTAACCAAGCATGGTTTTGGAAGCTTGAATGATAATGGAGAAGATGGAGAAAGTAGCCATTGAAGATCTTGGATGATGATGATATATATGGAATGGATGGATTAAATAGTGAAGAACCCTCAAAGAAATGTTTTTCGGTCGCCAAAATCATCCTAAGGCGGCTGGAACCGAGTGAGGGTTTACCCCCAGACCTCTCCCCTTGTCAAATGGGTCAAAAAATCATTTTTATGTTGCAGATGCCATCGGCGATGCCCCTGAATGACTGACGCCCCAATTGTCTGTTAACGTCGGGATTAACGGCCAAACTTGTTTTCTTCGTAACTTTTTCGTTTTAACTCTGTTTTCCTCCATTTTTGCGGCCACGTCTTCGTTTTTCAATCCTCTTTAATTTCATACAAAATTATCTACATTTACAATTCATGTATTTTTTTCCAAAACATATCCTAGCTTCAACATTCTCCCTCGTGTGCTTGATTCTTCAACATTTAGCTCGTATCTTCGCCATTTTAGCACGAAAAACTCCCCTTTCATCATTCTTGGATAAGTACCTAGTTTCGGGCAAAGCTACACACAAAATTTATTAAAAGTACCAAAACAAACTATCTAAATGTGATCTTTTTGGCATCACATAACTTGGGAGACAAGAAAACATCACTCTGTCTTGTGCACGGGCGTGCTCAAGGGTGAGCACGGGCGTACTATCACTTGGTACAGACAAACTGTTCCATGCAGCAACAAAACGTACATGGGGCAGATCCACGGTCGTGCTCACCCCTGGTGCACGGTCGTGCTAAGCCTGATTTGCCTATAAATAGCAAGCTCAACTCAACCATTTGGTTTGCCATCTTGGGGTAGAATTACACCTTTGTTGCAGAGTTCTTGGATCTTATGGAAGGCCTTAGGGCCGACCTAACAACTCTCAAAGGTTAGGAGCTTTCCTACCTTGCATTCCCGATCAAAAAATGGCACCGTGGGAGTAGTTCACATGCAATAAAGTCAAGGGTTGCGAGAATCACATTATACACATATAATCAATCAAGATGATTGGAAGCTTGTCTATGAGTAGAAGATCTTCAAGTTTTTATGTTTTCGTCCTTATATGGTTGTATCCATCTAGTATTCTCCAAACCTATTCATTTCGTCGGACCTTTTATATTACTAGTAGTTTATTTTTAGTTAGTTTGGTGTATTTATCTTTTGTGACAGGTTCAATTAGTGGTTAACTTAATAAACCTTAAAATCAGCCAAAACATAACTTATATAAAAGCTATCATTGGGTTCGTACGGCTTCTGGCAGTCCCAATCTAGATCCAAGGCCAGGAAATCGGTAGTGAGACAGATCCCTTGGTTTTCTGGTATCCAAACCAGGTTCTAAGCAATGGCTTCTGAAGTGGACCAGATCCAGGTGACAAGTTTCAGGTATCACACCAGATGTGTGAGTGGTTTTTCTTGGCAAAGGACGAATTCCACATTTGTTAAGGTTATCATTCACAAGTCTTGGGGGTTAAGGGTTGAAATTGTTAAGTCACTTAATCACTAAACCAAACTTATATTTACTTGCTCAATAAATATTTGAGTTGTCACATTTAAAGATAATCAAAATAAGGATAATTTATCTAATTCGCATTAGTACAAAGCTGTTTACTTCTTAGGGGGTCCCCTATCACACATGATGATGGTATGTGAGATCCTTCGATACGGAAAGTGAGGGTTAAGAGAGGTGGAAGGGATTCCCGGTCGGAATTAAGCTTCTACATTAATTAAGAAGGTAAATGAGAAAATCCATTGCTTAAACAAGTGGTTTTGTGGTGGTTTGGGAACTGCCTAACAAGCAGGACTTAATCTTTCCAATAAGTTACATGATTTGTGTGCGTAAGGATCGACGATACTTGTCAACCAGGAGAAGACCGGCTTACAGGCCAGTAGTCCGAAGACACCTTTATGGGGACTCGTACACTTCCCCTGTGCGTGAGCCAGGTAGTTTCCAGAATGTCATCCCTTATTTATTTCTTTTCCTATCTCCTAACTCTGAAGGGACCGTTCAAAACCCGTTCTCCACATCAATAATTAAAACTATTACTGCTTTTAGTATAACTAATCTACTTATTCGGAGGGTTCCCAAGACTAGCATGTTTTCTAAACCTACTATTTTATATTTTATTTTAAAAGCATAACCTTTTCAACAACTATTTTTCTTTTAGAACCCCTCCGTTTTATTTTCTTGTTAAAACCCGATTAACAAAAGTGATAGAAGGTTGCGTAGGGGAAAGTGTGTTCTCTGGAATACGATACTCGGTATTTACCCTAGAAATCTATACTACGCACGTCAGCTTCTCTGCATGTGTGTTAGTTTTAGTTTCTAAGTAGTTTTAGCTTCTCTGCACGAATGAGAAACTCAGTTTGGAATAATGAGGGATTTGGTGACTCATTCTTGTGAACTTTCACAAGAATGGGAGATTTTCCAAGTTTTTCTTGTTTAACTTTCGAATCCGATATATCTAGTTTCGGTTACGAACCTGGTAACACGTATTATTATGCGAATCACCTATTATCATGTTAATTCACATAAACACGTATTTGCAAATTATAAATAATTATAAAGCATTTAATTTACAACTAGTTAACTTTATTTTGTTATTTCACCAACGTACGGGATACGAGACTCGTGTGTGCTACCCGGTGACTCCCCGAATCACCAAAACTAAAACTGTAGTGTGTGAACTGACTTAACCAACTCAGTTAAGTATGTTTATCAAATGTTTTGCTAAGGTAGACTTAAGTGTTTGTTAGGAGTATTAACCTGAGTTTGTTGGGTGTCACATATAGATACAACAGTATATATCATTAATCGCCTCCATCAAAAGTTATTAAAAACCATACACCATATGAAATGTGTTTGGAGAAAGACCAGATTATGATCAGATGAGGACCTTTGGTTGTTTAGCCTATTATAGCAATATAGAAACGGGAAGCGACAAGTTCGAATTCACGGGGAGACCGGAGGTGTTTATGGGATATCCATAAGGAATGAAAGGCTTTAAAATATTTGACATCGAGCATGGAAAAATGGCTATCTCGCGTGACGCCAAATTCGTTGAAAATAATTTTTCGTTCGCCTATCTTAAATCCGAAAATCCAACTTCCAAAGTATTTAAAGTACTGATGTGGTATGAGGATGATTATGCTAAAAAATGGAAGGTGAAATGGTGAAGGAAATTTTCCAGCCGATTTTACCAGGAAAATGAACTCATTCAGGATACTACTACTGATGTATCGGATTCCGTTGAGTTTGACGATGAAACAAAAGTTGGCAATGACACAACCATCGAACAAAACCATAATGAACCTCAAACTCCACGAGTCACGAGAACCAGGCTACCATCATCTCGATTACAGAATTATGAAGTCACGCTACCACCATCCAATGATCATGCAAGACCCGTGCCTAATCGAACTTCTTGTACGGTACACCCTCTTTTAAATTATGTTTCTTATAATAATTTTCAGCTTCTCACAAGGTTTTTCTTGCGGCCATTACATCTCTTAATGAGCTTAAATCCTTTAAAGAAGCCATGCAGGATAAGAATTGGCGTGACGCCATGCCACGAGAAATTAAAGCACTCGAAGATAATGAAACATGGATGTTGGAAACTTTGCCAAAAGGGAAACATGCCATTGATTCGAAGTGGGTCTACAAAATTAAATATAAACCCAATGGGGAGATCGAAAGGTTCAAGGCCCGTCTCGTGGCAAGAGGGTTTGCACAAATTGAAGGAGTCGATTATCATGACACGTTTGCGTCGTTTGCAAAACTAGTAACCATTTGAACACGCTCACTGTTGTGGTCAAGAGAAATTGGCTGTAGCACTAACTAGATGTGAACAATGTATTTCTTCATGGAGATTTGCAAGAGGAAGTGTATATGAAAATACCACAAGGGTTCTACAATGAAGAAGAAACTAGAGTTTTGCGGACTAAGGAAACCTTTTTACGGTTTGAAACATGCTTCTCGTTCTTGGTAACAAAAATTCACAGTCTCCTTGCTAGACATTGGTTACAAATAATAACATGCTGGCCACTCACTTTTTACCTACCAAGATGAAGGTAAATTTGTTACAAGATGTATGTTGATGATGTCATAATTACTGGCGATCACGAAGAGATGATTTAAAGAACCAAGGATCACTTAAATACTAGTTTTAGCATCAAAGATCTTGGCCCCTTGAAGTATTTTTTGGGCATAGAAGTTGCTCGTACTGAAGACGGGATGGTCCTAAGTCAACATAAGTATTTTATGGATATTCTAACCGACTGTGGGCAGTTTGGGTGTCGACCTAGTAGTTTTTCCATGGAGCAAAATTTGAAACTTAATCATTGTCATGAAAGTCATGAAGCCGATCACTTTATCAGCGTCTCATCGGGAGATTATTATATCTCCAAGCGACTCGCCTCGATATTGCTTATGCGGTAAATGTCCTTAGACAGTTCGTCTCAGATCCTAGAGTTGATCACATGAATGTTGTTCTTTGTGTGGTTCGGTACATAAAATCTACTCTTGGTCAAGGCATTTTCATACCCAAGAATGGTGGTTTTAACCTTGTTGCTTATTGTGATGCCTATTGGCCGGGTGCCCTTACACAAGACGCTCGAGGACGGGTTATTTGCTCCTTTTGGGTGGTGCTCTAATAGCCTTGAAAACAAAGAAGCAGTCAGTGGTCTCTCGTTCGTCAGCGGAGGCAGAATATCGAGCCATGGCTACAACGGTTAGTGAGATTCTTTGGTTGCGCTAGCTGCTTAAGGACCTTACGATCAACTTGCAAGACGCTACACCACTTTATTGTGACAACCAAGCTGCAAGGCATATTGCGAACAATCCGATTTTCCACAAGAGAACTAAACACGTAGAAATGGATTGTTTCTTTGTTCGAGAACGAGTTGAATCTCATGAGATATTGCCTTTTCACGTGACCAGAAACAACAAATCGCAGACCTTTTCACCAAGCCTTTAGGTGCTTAGCCACTACGTGATCTACTTGGCAAGCCAGGTGTTCGAGATCTTCACACTCCAGCTTGGGTGGGAGTAAAGGAAAATAAAGAAATTAAATCAATAAATTAGCTGTCATATATTTTCTTTTATTTTGTTTATTATGTTTCTTATCTTACCCCTAAGTCTTAGGATCTTGATTGTATATATCCTTGTTCCTACGCATTGTTTCTCAATGAAGAAACCAAGTTTCACTTAAAATCCTATAGTGTAAGAAATAGGATTCTAGGTAGGGGTGCAAACGAGTCGAGCCGCTCGCGAGCTACTTGAGCTTGGCTTGGTAAAAAGCTCGAAACAAGTCGAGCCTTATCGAGCTCAAGCCGAGCTTGAGCCTAAAACAAAGGTCGTTTATTTATCAAGCCAGAGCTCGAGCCTGGCATGTGAAGTTCGTTAGGCTCGTCGAGCCTTATCGAGCCTAGTGTAAAATTACTTTTTTTTATATTTAATAATATTTACCACTCATTTAAAGTTGTTTAATAAACGAGTCTCGAGCTCGAACTTCACTTATCAAGCTCACGAGCCTAAACGAACTATTATTTATATTATTTTTATTCAATGTATTAACTAATTGATAATAAACGAGCCGAGCTCGAACTTTGAAAACAAAGCTTGAATTGAACCGAGCTCGAGCTCGAGCCTGGACAAGCTCGAGCTCGACTCGACTCGTTTGCACCCCTAATTCTAGCCTAGTTTTATTATAAAATTACACCAGACTTTTCTTTAGAAAATCAATATAACTTTTTGTGTTTTATTCCTAAGATGATCATTATATTCTAAAGTTTAATCATTTGTCGATTTTAGATTAATACTTTATAAGAATTTGTAATTTTCTGAGGGATTTTATGGATTTGTTTTTGTTTTTGTTAGAACAGGCCATATCTTTAAAAAAACACTCAAAAAGGTATTATATTAATTTACTACATAAAAACGAATTGTCGTGTTTATGAATCTTGGAACAAATGTCAATTCAAGAGTCCCTGCGTGAAGTTACCACAAGTACTAACATAATAAATCTAACTAAATTCCAAATGATCGACTGGTATATTAAATTCTTAGGTTTTACTCCTTTAAAAAAAAAATTCTTAGGTTTTACTACTCAAAAGGATATATTTAAGACGTGGTTTAAATGATTAAATCAATGTTTTAATAATCTTTGATTGATCAATACCCTTTTTTTAACGGCCAACAAATCAAATTCGAGTACTCTCGGGGCACCCACCAAACAAATCGAGTACTCTGAGAGTAACCGAAGTTGTCAAACACCCGTAGATACGACGGTGAAAATATCAGTAAAAACCCGTCTGGCTCAAGAATTAAACCCAAGATTCCCTAAAATATTCAAGTCAAATGCTTGTTCTAACAGTCTTTAACTTATTAATGTATTTAATTTTGTGTTTTATTTGTTAATCAATTTTTCATTTATTAAATTTTACAATTACAATTTGATTAATCTCTAGGTTAAATGGAACATAGATAATTAGATGGAAATAGATGGAAAACCGAAAAAAAAAAGCTACACTGTTGGCTAAAGTGCTCTTACTAAAATCTTAAAATAAGGATAAAATTACCATATATATAACCAAAAAGATCATTTGCATAGCTAGTTGCTAAGTAGTTACGTTATGTATTGTGAAATTACAACACAACTTAATAACTTGTTGTCATCTTAACGTCACGTAAGTAAGGAGCCAATAACTAAACCATCAAATAACTAGATTTTGTGAAATAACTAAATATATATAAAAGAAAATTAAAAAAAAACAAAGTATAAAATACTTGATTGGTCAAAAAGGGGTGGACTCACCTTCTTCCCCCTTCTCCTCCTCCACTACCAACAACAAAACCATTAACGATTGCCAACCCATATCGGTAACCGTGATAACGCCACCAATAACGTCATGGCACGATGTTTTGGTTCGTAACGACTGAGGTGGCACCCTACGACAACCCAAAACGCTCGGTCTTAGAGCAGGTGTAGTCGTGGCGCCATAAAGCGTGATACAAAAAAATAACGCCCCCCACACCATTACGGGGGGGCGTTATTAGGCAAAAAAGGGGGAAGGCGTTGTATATATAACGCTACAACCAAAATGAACCAACCAATCAATTGTTGCCACGTGTTAAATAGGATTTGTTTGTGTTTTATCAGGGTTTTTTTTTATAAATAACGCCCATTTTTTCTTTCTCCCACTACACCTCATTTTCATTTCAAGCCCCATGCTGACTCAGCTGTCACATAAACCAATCA
Source organism: Ambrosia x helenae (assembly GCA_030844895.1). Taxonomy (NCBI): domain Eukaryota; kingdom Viridiplantae; phylum Streptophyta; class Magnoliopsida; order Asterales; family Asteraceae; genus Ambrosia; species Ambrosia x helenae. The sequence continues at coordinate 17,900 of JAUTDX010005532.1, read as the reverse complement.
GAATCAGGGGTGTTATATTTAAACCCCCCACCCCCCACTATATATGGTCTTTTTTTTTTTTTTTTGAACAGCACTATACATGGTCTTAGTAGCTAAAAGTTGAGTACTTGACTTTCTAACTCTCAAATTCATCTATGCGGGAGTGCGACATATGATTCAGCAAAGGACAATGATTAAATTAGATAATAGTCGTATTAGCATTAATTAAAATTTTGTTTTGTTATGTAATGATTAGTAAGTAATAGTGTAATACACGACATATGATTTTAAATTAGGTTTGGAGGCTTAAGCAATAATGTTTGTTAGTAGTTTCCACTCAATCACTTACATTAGTTTCTCAGAAAAAGAGAATTAATCGAACTTCTAAATGTTAAATTAGGGGGGACGGGGCGCTACCCGTGAGTTTTTTTCAAGTTCACTGATTTCAACCAATCCTATATTGACACATCACTTCACTGATTTCCTTAACTGAAACAGTTTTTTTGGAGGCAACACTCCACTGGATTTGGTTCACGGGACCACTACCAGCATGGGTGGCGGCGGTGTTACCGTGCTGGTAGTGGAGTACCCGTGACCAATTCTGGTAGCGCCCCGTTCCACCTTAGAAATTGTTAGTTTCACCTAAAATTTATTTATAGTCTAAATTGTCAACGATTTTAAAAGGTATTTTTTGATTTGAAATAGGCTACTCTAGTTTTGGACAAAATTAATTCAAATTTGTATTTGTGTTATAACTAAAACTACCTAACTTAGATGTGTGGGTAGAGACATGGGCGGACCCACACATTAAGTGGATTAAGGTCTCCGGACCCAATGTTTTAGGACTTTATGTTAAAAATTTAAAAATATCATAAAAATTATTAGATAGACCCCATATCATCGAAATGAAAGTTGTTGGAGTAGTAAATCATGTTTTAGGACGTTATGTTGGCATTTACTTTTTTTTAACGGCCAACAAACAATTTTATTATAAGAAAACCATAAGGCTAACAACTAATTAGCCAAGGGCATTACAACACCAATACAATCAAGAAGTCGCTCAAAGTTACACCATTGCTCCCAAGTACCTACACCCAATTTAGACCGGATAGCTAAGTGTTTTAACCTCCTCTATAACCGCCTCTACTATTGCTTGTTTCCGGTTAAATATCATGTCATTCCTACACTACCATATGCGCCGTACCGCCGTTTGAATCACTGTGTATATCAATTGCCTCCATTTATGGGATCCTCTTATATGCTTATACATATTCACCATATCCTTCGCATGTACTATGTTCACAGGTCTGATTCTTGTTATTTCCGTTGGTGGTTTTTTTTTTTTAAATCAATTGAATACTCTACACGTGGGTAGCGGGTGGATCACGTGTTCCTTTGTTTTGTTACCATGTTCTTTTTTTTCCCAGTAGACTTATGACCATGGTAATTTATTTTGCATTTTGTCTGCTTATATCTTTCATTCTTTTGATTTGAGTTTGATTGTATTTTATCAATTTGTTACTACGAATATGAATTTAGAAATCATAATAACATGAAAATCTTTTTGTGCTATGTATTTGAATTTGGAATTTGTGACTTAGTTTATAAAATATTTAAATTAAATTTTAGGGCTAATTATGCAAGGATCATTGAAAACAAAGTTTGAGACTCTATTTTCTATAAATAATACTCCTAACAAAATTGATATGAAAGACCTTCGGATCCCTCTGAACGGAAACCAATTTTATCTTATCATGTTAACCAAAGAGGTGATATTAGACGGCCATATTTGAGTAGAGGTCCATATTGATCATAAGGCCATGATTTTCCAAATTAAGATACTCGTGGTAGATTAAGACATGTTTTTTTCTCTAAATATTGGTTTGAGGATTTTCCTGATTGGTTAGGGTATAGTGTAAAATTGGATAAGTAATTTGTTTGGTTTGTTACTTGTTTAACGAAAGCGAGCAAAAAGCTGCATTTTTAACCGAAGGACATCAAAGTTGGAACAAAAAAGATAGATTGTTTGTTCATGTTGGTAAGGCGAATAATTTCCACAACAAAGCATTTAAAAACTATTCCTCGCCCTCACCCGACCCGATCAGAATGGCGATCGACCCAAATATGCCATGGATGGTGAAAAACCATAATACCGAAAAAAAGGGACACCATTAAAAAAAATCTTGGGTCCCCCACAGGGTAGAGACACATGCCTCATATATCAAAGGTTTTAGGTTTAAACGTGGATAAAAGTGTAGTTTAGGATTATTGACGTAAAACAAAGTATGAGTAACATTTGTTATAAAAAAAATAAGTGATAGGTTGAATTAAGAAAAACCGGAGGTTAATTATATATTTGTTTAAATTCAAACTTTTAAAAATAAAACTAAAAGTAAATTATTTAGACCTAGGTTCAATCGGTTCGGATACAGAAACGACGCAGGTGAGACGGGAGGTCGCAAATCGGTTTTCTCCAGGTTGGAAAAGAATGATGATCCCAAGATAGGTGGTTCTATGGGTATCGATAACTAGGTGGGCTATAGTAAGTCAAGTAAGTCATTACAAACCAATAGATCTTTCTTGTATGCTTTGCAAAATCGTCAAGTTGGGGGCCTCTAATACTTTCTGCATCGACCTTCCTCCAATGATTTCGGAGACCAAGAAGCTTTGAGCAGGAAAGACTTTAGCAGGAGAGATAAAAGATTTTACAACTCTTAATAAGCTACTGGAGTTGGCTCGTTTCATGGCCGAGTGGAAGGTTAACATCAAATACATTAGTGGTTTGTTACTTATTTGTGTGAGTTTGACGCACAGTCTTTCCTATCTGAGGTGGTTGATTTTTGGAGAGGCCGGTTTTTGAATCTAGAGATTTGGGATGGAAGTCCCATGGAATTCCAATGTTTGGCCAAGATTAAAGTCTCCTATGTTCCGTTGTGCATGTGGGATCGTCACGTATTCAACAAGATTGGCGAAAGGTGTGGAATACTTGTGGTTAGCTTGGAGGCCAATACACGACTCGGTTCTTTCTGATGGAGTTATGGTGGTGACTACTAATACAAGAGTTAAAATCAACATCGAGGTTGTCCTTAATTGTGTCGGCCAATCTTGCACAGTCTGGGTGGAAGAATTCAGTTATAACTGGTCCCTGGTTGGTATAAATGATGTGAATTCTGCTAAGGCGCCGGGATCTCAGACTATTCCGAGACTGAAGTTGGTTATTGTTGATGATATTCCATGTGGTTCACTGGAATCCCATTTACCACCTAAACTGAAATCGTTTATCGTCACTGAAGCAACCCAAGAGTCGGGATTACAAAAGTTGGGTGAAGGTAGCAGTTGCATGGGGAATGACTTATTTGATAAACCCATGCATAACTCTAAAGATGCGGCACAATATCCAAGGTCATATGGTAGTTCCAAAAAGGAAAGGCAGGGCGACTGTGTTGTCTTGGGGTTTGAGGATGGGTCCCAAGGTGATGGGTCTAATGTTTCTAAATTTCCTTCTTTAAATATAATTGGGCCTGATACAACCAAATATGATTCTGCACCCAATAATAATTTTTGTTCCAATCAGCCTACTACTAACGCATTTATGTTAGAAGGTATTAATGGGGACCACACTTGCCTTATCCCTGACCTAAATAACTGTGCAGATTCTGATCCTTTTGAATTAAAGGCTATTATTCAACGCAATGTGAAGGAAAGATCCAAGTGTGGCAATTGTAATATCAACATAGAATAAGAACATATTACGGGCTTAGTTGCTTCTCATCAGAGTGATGATTCAGCTTTCGATTCTGATGAAGACCTGGACTTTGAAGAGGAAGTTGATGACAACATCGTTTATGGTGACTGTTTGTGAATCGGGTTAGGCGACTTCACTAACCCTGTGAGGAAAGAGATCCAAGGAGAACGTGATATCAACAGGTTTTCATGAATTTTTTTATCTTTGAATATTAAAGAGGTGGTTGATGTTGAGAAGAAAGGGTGGGTTCGGGATCTTAAACGGGATTGTAAGGCTGATTTTATCTATTTGCAAGAAACCCATCAAAGCTGGTTGTCTTCTGCCTTTATGTCCAGTTTTTGGGACAGATCTCTGTTCTCTTCTGATTCGGTTGATGCGGTAGGAAGGTTCGGGGGGTTGGTGTCATTGTGGAATCCTTCAAGATTTAATGTTGTTTCTGTTGTTAAAGAAAGACATGTTTTGATGATTTCTGGTATGATTGATGGTGTTGACAGGTTGATTAATGTTCTTAACATACATGCTCTAAATGATCCTTGTCTTAGAAGGGAGCTTTGGGATAAAATCTCAGCTTTAGTGAACTCGAATCAAGGTATGTGGTTAGTTGCTGGGAATAACAATGAAGTTATAAATAGTAATAAAACGGTAAATTCTGCTTTTGATTTTACAGCCACGGCTCATTTCAATAATTTCATTTGTAATTTCAGTTGGTTGGAATATGAAATGATCGGAGGAAATTTCACATACGTGTCGGGTGGAGTCGATATTAAACTTAGTAAGCTGGATAGATGCTTGGTGTCTGATGAGTTTATGTCTCGTTGGCCGAATGCCAACCTCTTTATTCATCCTAGAAAATTCTTTGATCATTGTCCTATTTCACTGGGGTGTGATTCGAGGGATTTTGGGGCGCCCCCGTTCAAGTTTTATAATAGTTGGCTAGGGGACAAAGAATTGGATGTTAATGTGGCTTCATAAGTTCTTAGATGGAAATGGCGGCAAAAAGGATCTCAAAAAGGATCTCAGGTTTTTAGACTTTGAGGAGGATTAAACTTGAGATAAAAAAAAGTGGAGAGCTATTGAAAAAGATGAGCAAAATAAGTGCTGATGAAAAGAATATTAGGGCAGAGTTAAAAAGAGAACTTTGGTTTTGAAGAAAAACAAAGTTAAAGCACTACAACAAAAATGGCTTTTAAGGACCTTTTGTGTGGGACGTTTGTAAAATAGGGTCCTAAAAACTATTTAATAGGACGAATGAACTTTTGGGGTCCTTTTATAATATACGCTACTAAACCCGTGTCCTAAAAAAGTTGTTTAATAGGATGGATGATTCTTTGGGGGTCCTATTATCATAAAACTTAATAAGACACTTAAAATGTAGATCCTAATAAAGTAATTTATAAGACATCTAGTTGTTGGTGTCCCATTATGTGGTAATGTAATAGGACACTTGATCACCAGGTGTCCTATTATATCATAACTTAATACGACACTTTGTAATTAAGTCATAAATATTTGATATTATAGAACCCTTTCTAGTCGAAGTCATATTAGAACATAACTTAATAGGACATTTGACACATAGGTCTTATATCTTTAAGCTTTACAGGATGCTTAATCATTGTGGTGTTATTATAATACACTGTAATAAGGCACGTGATATTTTATTTATAAAACATCAGTTTTATAAGACGCTTATTCGCTAGAGTTTTATTAAAACATAACTTAATAGGACACTTAACACTTAGGTTTATAACTTTAACCTTTATAGGACGCTTAATTATAATTCGACACCTAATAGTTTCCCCCTATCACCAACCACCTTATGGTGGAATGGTATGGAGTCTCAATGATAGAAGATCCATGGCTAAAATGTCATGGGTTCAATTCTTGAGAGCGTCGGGTTGACCGATTATTTTATTGTCGTGCTTTCGGGCGTGTGGATAGTCGAATTTTCCCCTAAACTGGTGGACTTGGTGAAACCAAGAGTTCCCTTACATGTCTGGCTATGTCGGATGCAAGGGGTCCTGATTTGACTGAGTAGAGACTTCGAAAACAAGTTCTTGGTGAATTTTCAAAAAAATAAAGTAAAAACATTTCCCCCTATCATATAATATTCAAATTCCCGCCTCTCTCTCCCCTATCATATAATATTCAAATTCCCGCCTCATCGCTGCACAACCCTAACCCGCCTCACAAACACAATCACAGGACACTAGAGGAATCTACTCACTCTACAACCCTAACCTCCGACCACCACGACTCACAATCGCTGGCCACCACGAACACAGGGCTCCAACCGCTAGGATTCTGCTCACCATCGAGTTTCTGCTCGTCAAATGATAGAAATTTGTTTACTTTATGATACTATGATAGTGAAATTAATTATGTTTTTTTCCCATTTTGTAATAGGCATTGTACAAGGATCTGATAAGAGGTCCCCTTAGTTACAGCTGTTGACACTTGACACTTCTGATTCAACTACCTCAATCCAAATACTGGGATTGGCAAGCCAATTGCTAGCATCAGGTAAAATCCACTCTATTGTTTTGTATTCACTCGAACTATTTTGTATTCACTCGAACCAATATAAGTCTATCACTTCTGTAAATTTGATGTATGAGGGATGCGTTTTTCTGAAATTGGTGATTACGGGTTTCCTTTGTTGGTTTTGTAGATTAAGTTTATTTATGAAAAATTAATTTGATTATGTATCTAATAGATCTCTGTAAATTTGATATTTTAGAGATGCATAAGGTTTTTATAGTCTGAAATAGATTTCAAATCTAGTGCTCAGGTGTTTAACTTTTTAATTTTTTAGAGTCAGAATTGGATCCCAATATGATCTTTGTGAATTTTGTTTATATTTATTTTTGGGTGATTCTGGCTATGTTTATTGACAAAAAATGGAATCGATTGATGTATTTGGTAGATATGAAATTTTGATGTATGAGAGATGCCTAGTTTTTATTTCTTTTTTCTTTCTTAAATCGGCTTTAGATCTGGTGATTGCGAGTTCAACTTGTTGATTATTTAGAGTGAGAAATGGATCCCATGGATATTGTTGGCAAGAAGATGTTTATGCTGCATATGAACAACACAAACTTGAAACAGTGGTACTGGTTTTCAAATCTAAGACAGTATGCTATACTTTAGATGTCGATCATTAGGATATTTTGGTATTAACCAGTTGTTTATAATTGAGCAGGACCCTGAGACTTGTGAGAGGTGGAAAGTGCACGAATGTAAGAGAGATGACGGAAGAAAAAGCGGCTGTAGAGCAGCAGCGGATGTTTGCAGAAGCATGAGCTAGAATGAATAATGGTGTAGCCCCGACTGTATCCTTAACCAAATCAGCAGAAGTAGATCCATGTTTGGAAGCCAACTCTTAGTTTATTGTAAATAGGTAATTAACCTTTCTTAACCTTTTCTTAGTCATGTACAAAGTCTGCTGCTAGGTTTAGTTATCGGTTCGAATCTTAGTTTTTTTTAATTTTCTGTATGTTCTGCTGTAGTTAGTAAGATTTTAGTTGTTACATTAGAAATTTTAACTCATAATTTGATGTAGAATTTTTGTTGGGTTATATGTGTACAATATATATCCAGTTCAAAATGAAAACAAGATACCCCACTGCAATTTTTTTTCCATCTTTTAGTTTTATGAACCTAATATACTTGTTTTTAGAAATTACTTATAGTAACTTAATACATCATAGACATTCCAACTGATATTTATTCATATACGGCGTTGTCTTTTATTATTGGTTAAACTTGATACGGAAGATGCTAGACCATCACTAAGAAGTTGACCAAGTTTTAATATTATTTGAAAGCCTAAAAAAATATTCATGATCAACTTGGTTGGTTCAAGGGTTGACCCTTTACTTTTTAGATTGTAAAAAAACAGGGTAATTTTTTTACTTCTTGTTGTTGACTACCTTTCGCTGCACAGCTATTGTACAACCGCACAACATTATTATTCTTTCTTCAATCATTAGTTGATTCCGTATGCTAGAATAAGGAAATTGGTGTACGAAGTTATTTATCCATGCTCTAAAGTTAGAGAAAAATCAATGAAAGTAGTAGCAGCCACCGGAGTTGAAGTGTTTAATGGCCATTTGACTTTGGTGCATGTTCACTTTTTCGGACCCAGTCCCATTCAAATAGTGATTCAAGAAGGAATAATAATGTTGTGCGGTTGTACAATAGCTGTGCTACGAATAATTTTAATAATCTTTAACTTAATGCTTATACATGAATGGTTTATTTGTAGGTAGTCTGTGAAGATTGAGGACGCATGATGACCCAAGATTGTATGGTGCTTGTTTCTTTCATTGCTTTTAATTTCTTTGTTAAATGTTACAAAACTTTATGTTGGACGACGCTATAACTTATTTATGTTTAGTGTTTTTGTTATGAATATGCTTATTTGGAATACAATAAAGTTTTATTTCTTTCATTAGTTGATGTTATATACACAATAACTATTAGGATTTTATATATTGGTGGCCTTTTATTGTATAATATATTTGGATGTCTACAACCTATCGTAAAAGTATCTGTGTGGATGTTTTAAAAAAACGTTCTATCATGTGATTCGTTAAGACTTTGAAATTTAGTCCTATTAAACTTGTTAAAACCTTGTAAAAGTTTCTGAATATGTTTTTCTTAGGATTCTATATGAGTTGTTCATAGACATACTATACAATCATAAAATTGGTTTCATAATCTTATTTGGGAAATTAGGACCCTTTTCTTGGTGCTAAAATACCTATAATGTTACATCATAAGGGTCCTATAAATTAATTTTTAAGGACGCTTTTATGTGTATTAAAAGATTAAAAGTAGATAAGCACATGTTTAAAACATTGTAAAGTGTCCTAATATGTTTTTATTAGGAGTTTTTTGGATTGTTCATAGATATATTACGCGACCATAAAATTGGTTTCATAATCTTATTTGAGATATTAGGACACTTTTTAAGTTTCAGGACTTATTACAACCCCTTTACATGAAACGCTTTTACCGTTGGTCCTATTATATAAGAGGTCCTATAAAATAACATTTTAGGACGCTTTTGTGTGTACTAAAAACACATTTTTGTTGTAGTGAAGACCTCCATCGACACGCAAGGGTGAACTAGATCAAATATGGTGAAGAAAACTCATCCTTCTTTCACAAAATGATTAATGTTAACAAGGCAAAAAATTATTTTTTTTGGGCTTGACATTAATGGTATGTGGGAGAGGATCCGGTTAAAATCAAACAAGCTATTAAAAGACGGTTCAAAAAGCAATTTTCGGAGCCAATGAATAAAAGACCATAATTTAGCAATTTGGGTCTTCCTAAAATCGATCCTCTTGAAGCCGAAAGTTTAATTAGAGATTATTCCTAGAAAGAAATTTGGGCATCAATAAAATATTGTGATGAAAGTAAAGCGTCTGGCCCGGATGGCTTTACCCTAAAGTTCTATAAGAAATTTTGGGAGGTGTTAAAACCGGGTGTGACCAGTGTTTTGAGCGATTTTCATGAGTCAGGAAATATTAGCTTAGGGAGTAACGTGTCTTTTGTTGCTTTGATAGCTAAGAAAGTTGACCCGCGACATATTCCCGACTATAGGCCAATATCTTTAGTCGACTCTCTATACAAAATCATCTCTAAGTTATTGACCAACAGATTGAAAGGTGTCTTGGATAAAGTGGTTAGCCCAAACCAATCGGTGTTTATAGGGGGGGGGGATATTCTTGAGGTCTGCTCATGGTTAGTGAGGTTATTTCGTGGGCCAAACAAATAAGGTAAAAGCGCTCATATTCAAAGTTGATTTTCATAAAGCCTACGACTCTTTGAATTGAAAATTCTTGTTTAAAGCTATGGATTTTATAGGCTTTCCGGATAAATGGGTGTCTTGGATTGAGGGTTGTCGCGGGTCCTGTAAAGGTTCAGTTCTAGTTAATGAGTCCCCGATCGGGAATTTTCTTACAGAAGGGGATTTAGGCAAGGCGACCCGTTATCCCTTCTCTCTTCGTGTTTGCCTTGGAGTGATGAATAAGTTTATGACGCAAGAAGCGAAGATGGGTTTATTTCACGGGCTTCAACTTCCGAATAACGGGATTTACTAACATACCTTTGTTATGCCAATGATGTGTTGTTTATTGGAAAATGGTCAAAACACAACATTAGAACCCTTAATAGGTTTCTTCGTTTCCTTTTCTTGACTTCAGGACTTAAAGTTAATTATGAGAAACGTCATATTTTTGTTATTGGCGCTAATGCCCAAGAAGTCCCTTCTTTTGCTCGGATTCTTGGATACAAAGCTGTAACCTTCCTTTCAATTATTTGGGCGTTCCTATTGGTATTAAAATGAAACATGTTAAACTTTGGCAACCGATTATTGAAAAGTTTAACAAGAAGCTTTCTAATTGGAAAGCTAAGTCTTTGTCCTTTGCGGGGTGACTAACTCTTGTGAAGGCGGTGCTCGCTAGCCTGCCCTTCGTATTTTCCCTGTTTATTTCATGCTCCTAAGGCTACTATAAAGAAGATGGAGGCTATTAGAAGGGATTTTTTTTTCGAGGCAAAAATGGAGAGAGATGCAAACTAAGATGGGTCAAATGGGAGGGAATAATGAAACCAAGGATATTTTGGAGGTTTGGGTGTGGGTAGTATCAAAGATTTTAATATGTCGATGCTTGCTGAATGGTGGTTGAGATTCAAATATGAGTCTAATAACTTATGGGTTAAAGTGATTAAAGCTATTCATGTGTAGGTTAGAGACAAACAACCTCATCCCTTATAAGAAGACTATCATTGGAGTTTGGAAAAGATATTGCTAATGTTGTTTGTGAAGGGTATTGAAATCAATAAGAAATTTACTGTTAAAGTGAAGAATGGTTCCAATACTTGGTTTTGGAACGATTCCTCTAGTATTGGAACCATTCCTCGGTCGATAATATCAGTCTCCGTGAGCGGTTCCCTACCCTTTTATAATCTGTCCAGCAATAAAACGGGGCTCGTATAGGATTTTTTTCTCAGCAACGGGTCATATTGGTAGTTGGATTTGGAAGTCTGGGTCTGCTCATGCTAGTCTGATATATTTCCAGCAGTTGTCCGAACTTTCTATTCTGATGCAACATGTTCAACTCTCCAGCAGTCATGACTGATGGAAATGGGAGAACAGCGGTGGGTTGGATTTTTCGATTAAGGAACTTAGATGGAATATTGTTGCAGTATAGACTTTTCCTGGATCTGAGATTAGCTTCGCATGGAATTCATGGGCTCCCCTCAAAGTGAATTATTTTTTATGGAGAGCAATCTTGGGTAGGATTGCTATAAAAAGGAGTTGTTGAAATGCAATATCCCGTTATCGGATCCTTTGTGCTGCAGATACGAGTTATTAGAAGAAGATTCCAGCCATGCTTTACTTAATTGCTTATGGTCGAAATCAATATGGTGGAATATATTGGTTTGGTTTAAAAATCCCTTGGTCGTCGGACCAATTTGATTTACCCGGTTAAAATACTCTTGGTTTGAAGAAGTGGGAGAAAATAGTACTCACGGTAGTTTTTGGCTACGGTTTGGAGATTTTGGTTGGCTAGAAACGCGAAGAATTTTGATGGGAAATTCATTTCCGTACAAACCAGGGTGGATCTATTAAGGAGGAGACGTTCATGTGGTTAACTCACCGGGCAAAGTTTCATAACCTTATTTGGGCCGATTGTGTCTGTTTTAATGTAGCCGTTTTTGTGTAATCGTTGTTTGCTTGTTTTGGTGTTTTGTACTTTCCAGCAGTGCGCTGACTCTTTATATTTAGCTATAAAAATTTGTTGTTAAAAAAAAATCATTTAGACTTTTAGACTAATCTAGAAGAAAGTTTCGTCTCATGCTTACTTAATAATACCATTCAAACACCATCTAAGAGTTCACCACGTGATTACCCAAGAATTAGCATCATAAATAAGTTTTTCTAATTATTAAATTATAACAAATACATACGTTACTAATAATTATTTTAATATCATGTTTAGGTGATTTGAGTTTCTGTTGCACGTGAGTTTTTGTAATTTTCTTTTTAACTACAGTCATAGTTACTTGTGCTCCAACGCGGTTTGAACTTTGTACGTATTAAAACAGAAAAATTAGCGTTACCAAATAAATGCTTTGTTGCTAATATAACAGCATTGTCAACGAATTGATATTGTCTCATTCAGATAATTGTAAAAACGAATACGGTATTAGTACTGATATTAAGACAGTATTGTTTGGTTCTCCACAATAAAGAAATATATTATTATACCAGTATCGAAACTAACAGTCGGTACGAGTACCCGGTACTAAATACTCATCCCTAAAAAAATATATCCACGATAAAAAAAAATATCACTATACCGTTACCGAAAAGTACCGGCTCAGTACGAGTACCCCGTAGGCAGCTACCAAACGTTAATCCCAAAAAAGAAAAAAAAATCAGTACCCGATCAAATAAAAAAAAGGATCTACTAAAATAATTTTTTAGACACCAGTTCACGATATCAAAATATGGACCGTACGTGTAGCCACGTAGAGTGATCCATACTAGTACCTACACACTATTAAAGTGTGTCTGCTTTAATATTACATATAATAAGTTTTGTAATTTTTTTAAAATAGCCAACGAATAAAAGACCGGTTACCTATGGTAACTCAATGGCAAAAGGCCGACCATGTACACCCAGTCGGGTAGCAAAACCCACCATATCCAGTTCTAGGGAAACCTGCCACCTAATAGCCACTACGGTAAAAACCTTGTTGAAATTGGATTCGAATTTTAGACACGTGGCCTTCAAGATAAATATTCACTTCCTCAAAAATGTCAATTGAGCTACAGCTCATTGGCAATAAGTTAGGATTAATTTATACAACGGGGGACATAGTTTTTTTTTTTAGATTTTGTTTTAAATGACAAACATTCTATAATATAACGAGGTCCAACCAAGCCGTAAAACCGTAACAAAATACAAATCTTCCAATTACATGTATGATATTAAAGTTGCGTCATCTCTCCTAATTGTAGTTATAGAATGGGACATGGTATTTACATACCCTTAAAATTAATTGCAGACTCCCTATACGTGGCGTACTTATAGGGGGTTACACGAACTTTTACGCGTCATTGATGCCCATCAGTCATGTGTCATATCAGAGCTATACGCCGCATGTAGGGTCATACACGACATATAGATCTGGCAAGTGAAGTACAGAGGCCCTGGTCATTGTCAGACCCCATATACGCTGCGTAAGATCTTAGGCGCGACATATAAGGGTAGAGAGTGTGTATTTACCTTAGGTTTAGGAAGGTGTGTAAATATGACCCTCTTTTGGATTTAGATCTACCTTTTAACATTAAATACGAACTTGCTATAATCTCCTCATAGGGTCACATAGTCGTTAAAAAATACCATCCCGGTCGTCTTTTTCCAATCTTGCATCCAACTAAAGTATTAATTATCTCAAGCATTTGGCGACATGAAGAAAAGGACCAAGGGATAGGGATCTTTAACCACACAAGTACATGCCACCAAACATTTTTATATTATTGTATATTGATAGTTATCTTTTATATATACACACACAAATAAATAACTTTTTCCTTTTTCTTTCAATTTCCTTCATGAAATAACATATAAGTTATTTGTGTTTGTTATTTGTTTGATATTAAATGAATGAACACAAACATATCTTATATTATTTGTTCCATTGTTTTACGACTATATTATTTTACATGATTCAAGGGTTGAGTTACAAAATTACGATAGACATACGATGTTTTGTTTGAGAGTAAAATTATTTAATTTATATCTTTACTAATCTAGATATATTAATCAGTTACAAATTTGTTAAGATGTAATTCCATACAATTTTCGCTATATCTATCATTTACAAAATCTAACCAAAATAACACTGTTTTGTGACGTACCACGATAAACAACAACCATCATAATAATATCTCATATAATTGCATATTTGCATTTCAATTCAAAGTTGAAATGATATAACCAAAGTTTATAAAAACATAACCGAACAAGGAATCGGTCGCATTATTAATAAAGTCGGGTCTATTGAACCGGTTATTATCACCTCAAACAAACTAAAACACGAAAGATGTATTAATATATTTAGCCATACCAACTTTATACTCCATTAGAAATTTTATAATGTATCATGTATCTCTATGTTTCGTTTATAAAACTAAAACTTTATCTCCAGGATAAAACTTTGCCGGTTCGCCGGCAAACCGTCGTTGTCAAGCAGAACAATTTCACCAGAACGAGCCGTCTGAACCGTATCCGGACAAAACTCCCATTCCAACCCGGATCTGACGTGTCATAAAACTGGGTCCTACCTGACCTTTCTTTTGATAGACACGCTGACATGGATGGTCCCACCTGTCTCTTATTCAGCTTACAACGTCAACGTCAAAACACCTATGTAAAACATTTCCATGCAAATCTCCGTCAAAACTCTAAACCCTTCGAACAAAACATTATTATTAATAATTATTAATAATTATTACTATTATTATATCCGACGTGGCATCTCACCACCTTCCTATAAATACCACCTTCTCCCTCGATCCATCAAAACACACTTCATCTCTAACTCACAAAACTTTAGTATTCATTATTATTATCTATCTCTACAAATAATAATAATATTAAGTATGGCTGTTGATTCTGCTCTCTCATCGCCGTTAGGACCACCGGCATGTGAGAAAGATGCGAAAGCTCTTCAGTTTATTGAAGAAATGACTAAAAAACTGTGATTCTGTTCAAGAAAATGTGTTGTCTGAGATTCTTACTCAGAATGCTTGTACGGAATACGTGCAACAATGGCAACTCAATGGTGCAACTGACCGGAACACTTTTAAGTCAAAAGTTCCGGTCATTAGTTATGAAGATCTGCAGCCTTATATCCAACGTATTGCTAATGGTGATCGCTCTCCTATTCTGTCGTCTCACCCTATTTCTGAGTTCCTTACAAGGTTATTAATTTAGTTTTTTTTTTTTTTAAAAGAATAACATAAAGTTGTGATGCATATTTTCTGAAGGTGTTTTGTGGTTGTGGCTAATGTGAATTTGTTTTATATGACAGTTCTGGGACTTCTGCTGGTGAAAGAAAACTGATGCCAACTATTGCTGCTGAAATGGACCGTAGGCAGAAGCTCTACAGCCTTCTTATGCCTGTCATGAATCTGTATGTACAGCTTTCATGTTAATACATTTACATGCAAATTTATATATAACAAAAAAAAACAAAAAAACATCATAAAATGTTATATGTAGTCGAATTGAGGACAACATTTATTTATGAATATTGTTTTTAAAACACTTGGTTTTAAATATTTAATTAAAAAGGTTAACGGCTGTTTGCCATTTATTTCGATGTATTAAATTAGTTTAAGATCAAATCAAATTGTAAAAAAAAAAGTATATGATTATGTTATTTAGGTTTTCATGAATATTGTTTAACTTTTTTGTGACAGGTATGTGCCTGGACTAGACAAAGGCAAGGGTTTGTACTTTCTATTCATCAAGGCTGAAACAAAAACTCCAAGTGGGTTGGTGGCACGTCCGGTCTTAACAAGCTACTACAAAAGCCAGCAGTTTCAAAACCCGACCCTATGACCCGTACAATGTCTACACCAGTCCAAACGAGACCATCTTATGTGTGGACTCTTTCCCAAAGCATGTACTCTCAAATGCTTTGTGGGCTCATGTACCGCGAAGAAGTTCTTCGATGTGGGGCAGTTTTCGCCTCGGGCCTAGTTCGGGCCATTAAGTTTCTCCAAGTTAATTGGGAAGAACTTGCACTCGATATAGAAACCGGAAACTTGAGTGACAAAATAACCGACCCGTCGGTTAGGGAATGTGTTTCGAAAATCCTGAAACCGAACCCGGACCTGGCCCCGTTCGTTAGAGAAGAATGTTGTGAAGGGAATTGGGAGGGGATTATTACTCGAATTTGGCCCAATACCAAGTACCTTGATGTTATTGTCACTGGTGCAATGGCTCAATACATACCGATTTTAGATTATTACAGTGGTAACTTACCGAAAACGTGTACTATGTACGCGTCTTCAGAATGTTACTTCGGGTTAAATTTAACCCCAATGGTGAAACCGTCTGAGGTTTGTTACACCATCATGCCAAACATGGGGTACTTTGAGTTTATCCCGCATGATCCATCGAATCCAGTTACTATTTCGCGTGATTCGCCTCCTCAATTACTCGATCTAGCTGATTTGGAGCTAGGTAAAGAGTACGAGCTAGTGATCTCCACATACTCGGGTCTATGTAGGTACCGCGTAGGCGATATCCTCCAAGTGAAGGGGTTCCACAACTCTGCACCACAATTCAAATTCATTAGGCGAAAAAACGTCTTACTCAGCATCGATGCGGATAAAACCGACGAAAACGAGTTGCAATCAGCGGTCGAAAACGCGTCCGAGTTGTTAAAAAAATTTAACACTACGGTCGTGGAGTACACTAGCTATGGTGACACGAAAACAATTCCGGCCATTATGTTATCTACTGGAGTTGTTGGTCAAAGATTCTGAGTAACGGCCCACTGCTGACGTGTTGGATCAATGTTGTTTGGCTATGGAAGAGGCTTTAAACTCAGTTTATCTCGACAAAGTCGTGTGGGCGGATAACTCCATTGTCCGTTAGAGATCAAAATTGTGCAAAATGGTACGTTTGAAGAGTTAATGGACTACGCAATTTCAAGAGGAGCGTCAATTAACCAATACAAAGTCCCGCGATGCGTGAGTTTCACACCGATCATGGAACTTCTCGATTCTAGAGTCGTATCGGTGCATTTTAGCCCATCCGCACCACACTGGACTTCAGAACGCCGTTTTTTAAAAAAATATTAAGATCCTAGGGACAAAAATTGGTTATCCCACCAACTAAAACATGCTTCCTAGGATTGTGGACCAACAAAATCTCCGTAGGGTTAAAACTGTCTAGTATGAAAAAATGAAGGTGTAATGTGTAACATTTCAGATAATGTCTACGAATAACGTTTTCCGTTTGTCTTATGTTGGTGTTTAGGTGAAAGTTGACAGAAAGATTCTGTTTGTGGCAAGTGAAGTTCTTTTACGAAAAGCAGATTTTGTGTTGTCTCGAGGAGGATCTAGGGGTTTATTGTAAACTATAGGGTTGTTGAAGGATGTTTGTTGGTATGTCTGTTAACTTGTGGGGTTATTGTAAATTAAATCCATATGGTTGTTGCATTCTGCGGGTTTCATATGCATGGATCTTTGTTCACGTGATGCTATCTTTGTTTTCGTCACTTATTTTTGTTCTTATAAACTTTTGAAAAGTGTTATAGCATAAATGTGTAAAAAAGTATCTCAAGTCTTAAATAAGCAAGGTACCTACCTAATTTCAGAACTAAAAAGTTTACGTGTCGACTTTAACTATTATATAAACATCTTGGTTTGCCTTTTTACTTAGCTAATGTTAGTATCGTAAATCATTTTCTCCCATTTTTTAAGGACCGGTAAGTTAACAAATCAACACTAGCAAGAAGCTAGCGGCTCGCAAATACATAATTACAAAATTGAGACATCAAGTGAACGGAAACATAGATCAACTACAGTAAACCAATCTAAGTTCACCAATTTTGATCAAAGACATCAAGTGCATGTAAACATACATCAACTCGACATCAAGTGAACGTAAACATACATCAACTAGAGTACGTACACCAATCTAAGTTCACCAATTTTGATCAAAGACATCAAGTGAACGTAGCTGGACATCAAGTGCATGTAAACATAAATCAACTCGACATCAAGTGAACGTAAACATACACCAATCTAAATTTACCAGTTTTGATCTATTTTTAAACACACACAAATACTCGGTTGCCTTGATAACGTTTACTAGCTTGAACAGTTGCACTCTCTTGTTGGTGAAAGTTGCCTCATTCCTAACCCCCATTAACATCAATGTGGTTGATAATATGATAGCGTATAGAGTCTTCCCTTTTGGTCAAGCCTACCGGGATTGACTTCCTCACACACTTGACCAACCTGGAGACTGACTGGTTTTGGTTATGCCATCCTAACTTTTTCAATTGGTTGAGATTCCATGCATCCATAGTAATACTATATCTTACAAATAGACTATATATTAAACATATA